>CBXJ02000086.1:26278183-26535429 GCA_000612645.2 Trichuris muris | reverse complement strand
TATATATATACTTATATCATAGTATATATATATATATATATATATATATATATATGTCAGTCCGTGGCAAGCGCCTGAATCCGGCCTCCGGCCTGACGCGTGAGGGATAGGTGGCAAGGAACAAATCATGGGTAGTTAGAGGGGTAAGAATTGGGGATAGGGCAAGCAATACGAGGTGACAAATGTCGGAACCAACAACGACGGACCGTGGATAATATCGGAACGATCTTCGTCGACATGGATATCGCACCGAAACGTGTGCAACTAAGTGATTACCACACCTAAACGTGCACACCGAAGCGTGTGCACTGAAATGAACCCCGCACCGAAACGCGCACACCGAAACCAAACCCACACCGAAACGAGGCTGACACCGAAATGAATTCCGCACCGAAACGTGTCGAACCGTGCGCACCGAAACGTTCACACCGAAACGAACCCTCAGATTTCATACCAAGTATTCAAATCGTCTCTTGCACTTCCAACATAACGGGAACGTTGATGCTTCAGGCAATTTTCCGTAGTCAAAAACTTGTTCAGGGGTTATGGTGAATCTGCATCTCGGTAAATCTCGACAACTGAAATCTCACTAACGAACCTGAAATGTGTGTTTCTTGCAATGGACTCTTGTGCACTCATAGTATCTTTGAAACCATTAAGTGTCCGCTGGTTCAGCGTAATTGTTGTGCAATGATTTCAAACAAGTAATTAACCATTGGATGACTGGTCGATCTTATCAGCAAGAACAGGCACAATAGACCATACGGAGGGATCAGAACTTTCGGGAAAGCATTGTTTCATACAGCCGAAAAAGGAACAAGCCCGTTCTGAATGCATAGATTCTTCCATAAGGTCATGAGGCTGTGAGGCAAAAGTCAAGTCGATGTGGATTTGTTCGTGTTCTGTTCACTTGCGAGTCCTTGCTCTTATCTGGGATACCGTGCAGACCAGTTTCGAGAAAGTGCTGCTTAGAGATGGAGAGACCACCGAAACAATCATATCAAATCAACAATGTTCTGCTGTGCTACTCTTTGCTAATGGACTACTTGTTTAGCCACTGGGCAGGCTTTTGTCTGAAGCCATTAGAGACACATTGCGTTGTATCAACAAATATTCCAATAGCTTCAAATGACGCTACGAACAATCCTTTATAATTGGTAATGTTAATAAAAACGCTTGAACAAACTGATTCTTTCATACACTGTGCCTTCATGTAGTTGTCCTTCCGGAACGGATTGTAGCTCGTTGTATGATATATTCACTGTGTGTGCTTTCACCATTAAAGACCTTTTAACCAGTCGCTGGTTAGGTTCAACTTGGAATCACTCATGCAGTCTCTATATTATAGAGCGAGCTACAATCCGTTCCGGAAGGACAACTCCATCATGCGAGAGCTCGTTACAAGCAACCTGATTTTCAACACTGTGCCTTCACTCATTAATCCTAGCATTCTATTTGCTTTCCGTATTTGCAAACGAATAGCTATTGGCCATTTGGATATAAATTTCGACATTAATAATGAGCTTGACAGATTAACACGTTGACTGCCACGAAGAAAATGCACTGTAAGCAGATGAGTAAAACGCCTCAGCGCATTTAACGGACATATTGAATTCGCTGAAGGGGAAACAAGTGAACTTTCGAAATTGTTGATACCGTTAACGCTACGTTGCTTCGCTCGTTCTTACAATGCGTCAGTAAGCTGAATAACCTACTATATTTTTCAACCATTTCCATGAAAAGACGTGCATCCGTTTCAAAATCCAATATTCAAGGACATCCTCTTTCTATCAAATCTAATTGCAGCTTTGCCAAGACTGTCAGACAAACTCTTATACACGCAGGAGGTTGAACAGTATTTTTCGAGCTGGATTCTTGAACGTTTGCAATGTACCAACATTTGAGTCACTTACATAAATACTGACAACCACATCTCCAGGAATTCTCCATTTGGAGCTCCCAAAATTCCAAAACTTTTACTTTTACTTTATCAAGAATTTGACGATTGGCCATTCCCACAAAAATGTTCCTAAATTTTGCAGCACAGATCAAACTTTCCTTAGCTTGGAAAATTAGGAAGCTAAATGCGCGCTAAATGCCTATTTGTCCTGCTCATACGTCCATGTATTAATGAGTAAAACGGTGAAAAAATAGCAGAATTGCTTCTCATTTCTAGCAATCGCGAAATCAGTCGTTAAACTGCAGTGTATCAGACTACATGACCTTGACAGCCGACTCTTTGGTGCACCGCCGTATAGAAAACCTGTTTCTTTTGACCTAGTTTTCAGATAATTATCGGGCAGGTTCAATTGGACAAGTAGTAGTTTCCATCCGCATATTCCAGAATACACTCCATCTTATATCGTGCTAGACTTATTAAACGGTTATCTGATGCCTCAGATTGTGTCACCGGCAAGCTACGCTAAGACACAGCAAAATTGCTAACAATTGCTTAAATTAACAGAACTGCGGGAATTAAGCATTGTAACTAGTTCTAATTTAAGAGTTGTACGCACCTGGGCTAAAGCAACTCCATCCAATTGAGAATGAAGAAATCCTAACGTTCTCTGCGTTTCGCGGGAACTCACGCCTTTCCCGTCATCAACGAATGGTGTCGGCTGTCGAGTCACCGCGAATTCCTGCGAAACGAAGTGACTTTAGAATAATCAAAAAACCATTACATGAGTGCAAAAGGAAAGGATACGTCTGAAACATTCCGCTAAACCGTATCCAGTTGGTTCTGCCTACATTAGTTTTGATAATAACTTCCTAGATGGAGAAATCACGGACTTCGTTCCCGTAGAAGTTATCATTTTCACGAAATGATGGTAAAGCTTTTATTTCATGGAAATGAAAAACAAAAAGCTCGGCGAAGCTTTCGGGCCGAACCTTGGCTCATCGTCAGCGCAGGTTTCTTGTTGGCCACCTACCAGGTCTGGTCTTCAGGAGAAGCTCCTCCATCTAGCTCAGTGTTTCCCAAGGGGGTCGATTTTGATGCTCCGGGGTGGGCGATGAAGGCCAGGGGGCGATAGGATGCGGAGGGGGGCGATAGAAGACTAAGGGGGACGATTGACTGACGGCCGAAGGGGTGATGCGGCGGCGCTCGTCAGTGTCACAGTTTGCGCGAGGCGAACGCGCCAGTACTACAAACACAAGTACTGTTTGCAGATGAAAAAAGTCTTCTCGGCATGAATTGGGGTGCGTAGTTTGGTTATGGAAATTTCAGCGCTTATCATTCATTGATCATTAAATTCTGACATATCAGACGATAGTTTTTATTGTAGTGCAGTGCCACGTCGCCGACAGGCAGCTGTGCTATCCGATAAGGGGGCGCGATTGTGTGATCTGATCAAAGGAAAGATCGCAGTTTTTCTGCGCTCTATGCGGAAGTATAAATCCAAATGAATCTTATTGGTTCGCGCTGGCATGTATGTCTGAACTTGGTTTATAAAATGCTTCTCTTTTTCGGTTCGTCCACCTTTTCGGAGTCGTGTATTTTTCGCTGCTTGCTGCGTGCTCTTCGGCAAGTTTTGATTCTGAGTGTTCAACTTGTATCCAAGCATTTTAAGTAAGTGAGATGCCCTTATGTATTTGTGCATTTAATAAGTACGGCTATTAAACTTTTTTATGCGAATCCAATGCTCAAACACGGTAAACAACTCGTTCGATAAAGCGTTTATTTCCAAAAAACGCTATACGCAGAGCTTTCGGGTACAACACACGTACCCGTCATCAGTGCATGAATCGAAAACTCGTCGACTGCCCAGCCAGCCAGCGGTTCAGCAAGCTCATCCGCTAGACCGTCCGGGCTGGCGACATCAGCTATCAGGTACTACTCCTGTACCCGTCAAGCGTCCGTCGCCCGCCCAGTCAGTCCTGCAGAGAGCGAGCATCCCCACCGACCGACCAGGACAGTGACGCAACTACAAATGAACAAACGACAGTACAACATCCCTTGCCCGTTGACGTGTTTTTACTTTAAAACGTGCGGGTACTTAAAAGTGACAATTCAGGTCTTCACCATCTTTCATCCCTTGTTTCCCATCCGATGTTTCTGCCCTTTTCTGTCGTTGTTCTTCATCTTCTCTCTTTTTTTAACCTCTTTTCTTCGCCTTTTTTAAAAATTGTCTTCTTCCCGTGCCCCGTGAAGCACTTGTACATATGTATGATTATTCATAATCCAACGGGGTAAATGCATTTTTATGCGAATCCAATGCTCAAACACGGTAAACAACCCGTTCGATAAAGCGTTTATTTCCAAAAAACGCTATACGCAGAGCTTTCGGGTACAACACACGTACCCGTCATCAGTGCATGAATCGAAAACTCGTCGACTGCCCAGCCAGCCAGCGGTTCAGCAAGCTCATCCGCTAGACCGTCCGGGCTGGCGACATCAGCTATCAGGTACTACTCCTGTACCCGTCAAGCGTCCGTCGCCCGCCCAGTCAGTCCTGCAGAGAGCGAGCATCCCCACCGACCGACCAGGACAGTGACGCAACTACAAATGAACAAACGACAGTACAACATCCCTTGCCCGTTGACGTGTTTTTACTTTAAAACGTGCGGGTACTTAAAAGTGACAATTCAGGTCTTCACCATCTTTCATCCCTTGTTTCCCATCCGATGTTTCTGCCCTTTTCTGTCGTTGTTCTTCATCTTCTCTCTTTTTTTTAACCTCTTTTCTTCGCCTTTTTTTAAAAATTGTCTTCTTCCCGTGCCCCGTGAAGCACTTGTACATATGTATGATTATTCATAATCCAACGGGGTAAATGCATTTTTATGCGAATCCAATGCTCAAACACGGTAAACAACCCGTTCGATAAAGCGTTTATTTCCAAAAAACGCTATACGCAGAGCTTTCGGGTACAACACACGTACCCGTCATCAGTGCATGAATCGAAAACTCGTCGACTGCCCAGCCAGCCAGCGGTTCAGCAAGCTCATCCGCTAGACCGTCCGGGCTGGCGACATCAGCTATCAGGTACTACTCCTGTACCCGTCAAGCGTCCGTCGCCCGCCCAGTCAGTCCTGCAGAGAGCGAGCATCCCCACCGACCGACCAGGACAGTGACGCAACTACAAATGAACAAACGACAGTACAACATCCCTTGCCCGTTGACGTGTTTTTACTTTAAAACGTGCGGGTACTTAAAAGTGACAATTCAGGTCTTCACCATCTTTCATCCCTTGTTTCCCATCCGATGTTTCTGCCCTTTTCTGTCGTTGTTCTTCATCTTCTCTCTTTTTTTAACCTCTTTTCTTCGCCTGCTTCACGGGGCACGGGAAGAAGACAATTTTTAAAAAAAGGCGATTCGCATAAAAATGCATTTACCCCGTTGGATTATGAATAATCATACATATGTACAAGTGCTTCACGGGGCACGGGAAGAAGACAATTTTTAAAAAAAGGCGAAGAAAAGAGGTTAAAAAAAAGAGAGAAGATGAAGAACAACGACAGAAAAGGGCAGAAACATCGGATGGGAAACAAGGGATGAAAGATGGTGAAGACCTGAATTGTCACTTTTAAGTACCCGCACGTTTTAAAGTAAAAACACGTCAACGGGCAAGGGATGTTGTACTGTCGTTTGTTCATTTGTAGTTGCGTCACTGTCCTGGTCGGTCGGTGGGGATGCTCGCTCTCTGCAGGACTGACTGGGCGGGCGACGGACGCTTGACGGGTACAGGAGTAGTACCTGATAGCTGATGTCGCCAGCCCGGACGGTCTAGCGGATGAGCTTGCTGAACCGCTGGCTGGCTGGGCAGTCGACGAGTTTTCGATTCATGCACTGATGACGGGTACGTGTGTTGTACCCGAAAGCTCTGCGTATAGCGTTTTTTGGAAATAAACGCTTTATCGAACGGGTTGTTTACCGTGTTTGAGCATTGGATTCGCATAAAAATGCATTTACCCCGTTGGATTATGAATAATCAGGCTATTAAACTTGTAGAAAGGCTAACAGAGAATCCACGGGGATTCAATTCGAAAGCGAAATAAGCGGTCGCACACCAAAGCGAACGTCAGGTTTTTGAAGGCTTAACTGCTCTCGCATTGATTAGAGGACCGTCGTAGTTGAAGAGGTTAGTTAAATGCACCCCGACTCCAAAAGTGGGCATTCGTAAGAAAGAATCGCTTTGCAGGGTGAGGCTTGTCAGAGCCTAAAAGAAAGTGCAGGCTCTACAGCGTGGATTACTTGAAATATGGCCTCATCCCTTCGCACGGTAACAGGCATTTACCAGTGTCTGATTTGCAAGAAAGTGCTATCGAATGAGGCTATGAAACCTTCACGGACGTTGGACCACCTTTCTAGGCAGCATCCGGAGAAAGCAGACAAGGATGTTGTCGCAAACGAAGACGAGCGACGTAGCGAGGCAACAAGGCGAGCGAAGTTTCGTGGCGATAAATGTTTTAATATCGAAGAGCGTAACGAAAGGAAACTGTTCTTCAGCGAAGCAAAACGAGAGACTACTCTCCCAACGGGCGATACGAACATCAAATGATAACGTGTCAGGCGATAACGGAAGTATTAGCATACGAATAGTGCGCTAGCAGGATAGCCGAGGGGGGAGTCAACGTCTCTGCCCTGCGCAGGACGGCGTTCCTTGCGCCATCCGTGACACCCCACCCCCCGTTTCCACGCTAGTGGGAACTAAGTCGCGATTAGGATGACGGTAACGAAAGCGATAAGAAAAGAAAGGAAATGAAGTTCAATCACAAGCGAGTTCTCAGCGCATGCTTTCGATAACGGCCAGGCGAGAGACTGGTCTTACGTAGGAGCGGTGTCGTGTCTTGACAGTAGCAATTCTGACACGTCCGTCACGGCCCTTAACGACATCAGTTATACGGCCTAATGGCCATTGGCCACGAGGAAGTTGAGGGTCAACGATAACGACCACGTCATCGATTTGCAAGTTCGGAGTTTCCTTAGTCCACTTTGACCTGCGTTGCAAGGTTGGCAAGTAATCTTTCAGCCATCGTTGCCAGAAATGGTTGACAAGACGTTGTGCATGACACCAGTGCTTCTTCAGCGTGCATTCCGTGCCGCAGGTCACGTCCATTGGTACATTAACGCTGACTCTTCCAGTTAAGAGCATAAAGGGCGTAAGCGGTTCGGGCCTTGAGGGATCATCACCGACATAGCACAACGGCCTTCCGTTTAACAATGCTTCGACTTCTGCGAACACAGTCGCCAGAGTCTCGTCAGTACAGCAATTGCCTCGAAGGGTTGCTCGGAGGGCCCGTTTGGCGACGCCGATCAGCCGTTCCCAGGCACCACCAAAATGTGGTCCGTGAGGAGGCGAAAATTTCCACTGGATGCGTATGTCGGCTAAACTTGTGCTCAGCTCGTCCGATTTCGGATCTGAGTTCCTGTCTAAGCACTTTGCCGTCTTTACGAAACTAGGGCCATTGTCCGAGAATATAACCTTCGGACGCCCACGGCGCGAAACGAACCTTTTTATCGCTTGGATAACGGAGCTTAGACCTAATGACGTCGTCAATTCTAAATGGACAGCGCGGCTGACCATGCAGGTGAATATATGACCATAACGTTTTTCTCGACTGCGTTTCACGGACACTTCAAACGGTCCGAAGAAGTCAATACCAACGTTAGTAAAGGCTGGGGCCTGGAAATCCAGTCGTTCCTTAGGCAAATCCGCCATAAACTTTTGTTTCGGCGACGCAGTAGCTCTGCGGCAGTACAGACATTTGCGCAGTATTCGCCGAATTGACCGTCGTCCGCCAGTTATCCAGTATTTCGAGCGTAAGTCGGAGAGGACCCATTCGCCGCCGGCATGCATCATGTCGACGTGACGCTGCCAAATGATTCGGTGGGCCAGGGAACTCTCGCCTGGCAAAACGATGGGATGTTTTAACGAAAAGCTGACGTTTGCATGGCGAATGCGGCCTCCAACGCGTATTAAATTGTGTTCATCTAGAAACGGACTGATATCCTTTAGTTTCGACGTTTCATCCACGCTGCAGCTCCTTTGCAGCTCGATAATTTCATTTTCAAAATAAGCTCTCTGCACCACTCGGATGCATATTCGCTCCGCCGAGTGGATTTCGTCTGCGTCGACGTTTCTTGAGAGTCCCTTTTGGCGATGGGCAAACCGGCAACGTAAGCGACGATGCGAAGAAGTTTCGTAAAGCTCGACGTTATGTCGATTAAACGTAGGATAGAATTTTCGTGCGTCGTCGATAGGCAGCCCACCCAACCGACGGGTTCGAAAGCTTCCGACTTTGCATCTTCCGAAATGCTCAGCTCCACATTTCTTGGCCACATTGATTCATGTTCAATTAAAAAAGGGGGGCCCACGGAACCAACGGTTGTCTCCATGTAGTTTGTCGGCTGATACGCCTCTAGATGCATCGTCGGCTGGATTCAGTCTTCCCGGTACGTAACGCCAATTGCTAACATTGGAAGATTCGAGTATCTCGGCTACACGATGAGCGACGAATGTTTTCATTCTCGATGGTACTCGTAGCCAGTACAGAACCGTTGACGAGTCGGTCCAGTAAACAACGCTGTCAATGGGTACTCCGATTTCTCGTTTTATGGTGTCCACTAAACGAACTGCCATGACTGCAGCCTGTAATTCAAGCCGCGGAATGGTCAACGGACGTCGGGGAGCGATACGTGTTTTTGCCATAATAAATGCAACGTTAACCGTTCCTATTGTGTCGACACATCGCAGGTAAACGACTACCCCGAACGCAACTTCGGAAGAGTCGCAAAACGAATGTAATTCGATCCTTGTCGTTTCGTGGGAAAGAAAAAGCCATCTTGCAATCGTCAAATTTGAAATTGAACTGACCTTCGAAGACCAAGATCGGAAGCGCCGCATTAGATCCTCATCTAGATCTTCGTCCCAGTCTGTAGCGAGACAAGTTGCCTCTCTCATGAGCAATTTTGCTGTCACCACTACTGGTGCGAGGAACCCAGGTGGGTCGAATAAGCTGGCGATCGCGCTCAGCATTTGGCGCTTAGTTTTCACGATCTTATCGGTTATGTAGGATATGAACCGGAACGAGTCCGAACGGCAATCCCATAAGAGTCCGAGTACATTTTCAAACGGAGTGTCACTCAGCTTCAAGACGACGACTCCTTCCGAGCGGTGAGCGACCGGAAAGCCTTCTAACAAATCTACCTTGCCTGTAGACCATTTTGTCAAAACGAAGCCTCCCTTTCTGAGCGCCTTTGTCAAATTACCGGTCACCCTGACTGCTTCTTCAAGAAACAGAAATGAATCCAAATAATTGTCAACGTAAAACTGTCTTTTGCAGCGCGCGCCCACTTCGTCGGCACCAAACATCTCTATGGCACGATTCAACGCATGCATACATGAGGCAGGAGCTGATTTCAGACCGAACACTTGACGTTCCATTTGGAAAGTGCGGGGGGCGCCGCTAGGTGACTTCGTCCAAAGGAAACGGAGAAAGGATTGGTCAGTTTCCGGCACGGTCACCTGATGAAACATCTTCTCCACGTCGGAGGCGACCGGAATATTGTATCGACGAAATCGTGTTATTACCCCAATTATACTGTTTGTCAGATCCGGTCCCTTAACCAAGAGGTCGTTCAGCGAAATGCCATCAAACGAGGCTGAGGCGTCAAAAACGATCCGAATCTTATTCGGCTTCTTCGGGTGGCGAACTGCGTGGTGCGGAAGGTACCACACTCGGCCAGACGGAAGTTCTAGTTCGGTTGTCGGTACCTCCCTGGCAACATTTCGACGGAACAGATCTTGCATGGCATCTTGGTATGCCATTCGCATAATAGGATTCGAGTTCAGTCGCCTCCGAAGCGACAAGAAACGACTAACTGCTAGCTGGCGATTATTCGGTAATGAGCCCCCATTTGGCTTCCATAGCAATCCAACCGAGAAACGATTGCCCACGAATTTCGTTGAGGAACTTAACAAGCGTTGCGCTCGTTCTTCCTCGGCGGAAACCGGTAATTCGCAGTTGGCTTTAGTACCGAAACTTTCTGTTGACCAAAACCTATCGAGGCTTTCAACAAGCGATGCTTGCCCTTCTGCGGCGATAACACTGACTCGGTTAATATGAATAGAGAAAAGCTGGCGTTCTTCCTTAGTTAAATTGAACCGTCCACAGACTGTCCAACCTAAAGGTGTTTTCACACCATATGGCAGTCCTTTTCTTGGAGGTTGTCGTACTGCAAGTGGTTGGATAGCTTCGAAATTGTCTGCTCCAAGGAGAATTTCGACTTGAGTATAGTCTACCTTGACGAGCGGAAGATCACACAAATGATCGAAATTCTTCTTCATCATTGGCCAATCGACCGTGCGACCGGAAACATTCAACGACGGAACGATTATGGCGTTGTTGATAAGAAAAGTTCTGTCTGACTCTGCCGAGCAGATCTGGAATCTTGTCGTGAAAAGTTCTTCCGAAGGGTCTTTTCCGTAAAATGTCGATAGCTTCAGCTGACAATGGTTCATCGGGAGTTGCAATTGCTGGGCCAACCTTTTTGTGATCAAGGATCCTTCACTGCCAGTGTCCAGCAGAGCGTACGTAGATGCAGCACGGTTTCCTGAACGTTCTCGTTCTATTTCATGAAGAGCTTACCGGTCGTTTTGAAGATATTGTTGGTGTTATATACGGCATCCTCTCAAACATAACTACTTATCGTTTCCATCAGAACCTGAGCATCGTCGGTTCTGGTGAGTCCTGAATCGGTGGCGTTATGGGTGTGTGTACGCGTGTGTGTTCGCTCTCGTTAGTGCTCAATAAACGCTTCGGTTCTGGGTTCTACCGCTGACCCTTCCACCCTCCCGGACATAATAGTTGGCGACGAGGTGCAGCTTCAAGGCATGTCGCACTCGAAAACGGATCTTCAGTCAGTCCTGGCTCTGCAGCAACGTACTCTACAGCAGTTCGCTGAATTCCAGGAGCAGTTTGCAGAGACAGTCCAATGAGTGAGTTTGGCGCAAGCATCCTCAGCAATGGTAAACAATGCTCAACCTACGCTGGACACATTTGCTCCCAGCGTCACGGAATTAGACTATGATCCTTCAACCGACGACACATTCGAAGCTTGGTTTTCGCGCTACGAAGACTTCTTCAATGTTGAAGCCGCTGAGCTCGATGACTCTACTCGCGTTCGTTTGTTACTAAGGAAGCTCCGAACAAACGTTCACAAAAAGTACGCTGATTTCATTCTGCCACGTCATCCTCGCGATGTTTGCTTTGCTGAGACAGTTAGCATTCTCACGCAGATGTTTGGCCAACAGAGTTCTCTTTTCAACGCGCGATATCAATGCTTGAAGCTGACGAAGAACGCGCGGGACGATTTCATCACCTACGGCGCGGAATCGTTAACCGGGAGTGTCAACGATTCCAGCTGAGCACCCTAACAGAAGATTACTTCAAATGTCTCATTTTCGTGTGTGGACTACAATCGCCGAACGACGCGGCGGTGTGACTAAAGCTGCTGAACAAAATCGAGACTGAGACCGAGGTCACAGTAGCAAAGCTTGTGGAGGAATGCAATCGCCTTCGCAATCTCAAGCATGACACCGAAATGGTTCAACAGTCCGGTGGAACCGACACATTGGAAATCGACGTCGTTTCAGCGAAACGAAGCCAGAAAAGGAGCAACGTCAGTCCATGCGCCCTGATCGCGCGAAAATCCACGAGCCCCTACGTAAGCCCAAGACGCCCTGCTGGCTCTGTGGAGCATGGCACTATGTTCGTTTCTGTCCTTACAAACAACATATCTGCACCAGATGTACAGATGTGGGGCACAAGGAAGAATTCTATCCGCCTGATAGGACGTCATCGCCGTCTAAGCGAAAGGCAAATTACCGGCAGAAATACCAATCTAGAGGATCCAAATCCGCACCGTGTTTCAGTTCTACATACAAATTGGCTACCGTCTGTTCCGTCAGCAATTACAGGCGCTACGTCACCGTAGACGTGATGAACAAGCCAATCACCTTCCAAATCGATACTGGATCTGATTTGACCATTATTTCATCCCAAACGTGGAAACGGATGGATTCACCCTCACTTAACAACACGTCTTCAGTTAAATGTTGTTTGGCGGGGCATCACGCGGTTGGCCAAAGACCTTTATTTCGCAAGAAAGGAACAGAACGAAAGTCAGAGATGCACACCTATGATAATACGACTGCACGCACACACACACACACACACACACACACCGCTCCCTCGTCCTGAGTGCACTTTTATAACGTTATTTTGACCTCAGCCTCTATGCAAATGTCCGTGCCGCGCCCTTGTGCTCGCAGGAGCCTGCAGGTTGCCGGGAGCACTTACATAATGTACTTACTGTTCTTCTGGGTTGTGCGAAGGGGTCACGTCGACTGATGTTATTAGGGGGGGGGGGCAGCAATGCCTGGCCACATCTCCCCCTGATTCTTGAGAATCACAACACCTAAACACGCGCGCCCTCCGAATTCTGGAGGATCGCCTTGGCGCGCTGGTCGTGTTTTGCTGGTTTCCGTTTGGAATGGTTGTCCTTGTGACGATTTGTCTGGGGACCACGGTGATCATGTTGCCATCCCCGTTGTTCGTTTGTGGTCCTGAGGCGCTGGGCTCAGCAGTCGGTGTACAGTGACGTAGGTCTCGAACGTGGCGCACGATCCCGTCGACTTCAACCGCCTGGTGGGATATAACACCAGTGACATATCCCGGCTGGTACATCGTATCACATCGGCTGCCTGGTGGTTTCACCCATACTCTGTCTCCGACGGCGTAAACGGCGTTTTCTGGCTGATCGTCTTCCGCGCAGCGGTCGATCCCGCGAACCTTTACGGTGTACTTGTGCACCTTGGCCGCCGGAGCCGGCGACGCCGTGCAGTCGTCGCGAGGCGTGACATTGTACAGATACACTGCTTCCGGAATGGAACATCTCTTCCTCGCGGCGATAACCTTAACGCTGCGATGACACCGTTCTGTGATGCCATTGCCTGATGGCGCGTGGGCACACCTATAGCGGAGTCTTACGCCCCAAGTAGTTGCGAATTCGGTGAACAGTGGACTCCTGAATGCCGTGTCGTTGTCGAGTAACAGCTCCTTTGGCGCTCCGCGCTCAAAAAACACGTTCTGGAGTTGCTCCACTACGTCCGAGCTCGTTTGGAACAGTAGGGGGCGCCACACAGCGAACCGAGAGGGTCCGCAATCGATGAGGGTCAGGTATGGCTTTGAGCCGCAGTGAGTGATGACTAGTCCAACTCTGCGCCACCCCTCTCCAACGGCCAGGTTCCCCCGCTCCCACTTTGCTGGGGCTGGGTCGATTGATTGGCATACCTGGCAATCATGGACCACCCTTCGCGCTGCCCTTCTCGTCACCGACGGGTCGATACGTTTCGCAAAGTAAAGCGTTCGCCTGATGCCAGGGTGCCCAGTCGTGTGGTGCACATCAGAAATGAGGTTTTCGGCGTCTTGATCGGCCGTCGCTGCACACATGTTTTTGAAAACTGGACAGGGGCATCATCCACTTTTGCGGCACCCTTGTCATCGCATCAGCTCGGTTTCTCTCTGACTTCACCAATGTGACCGCCAGGTGCATGCTGTATTCGCTCACCAATGACATTATTGTGCTGATTCGCCGTCGGATCAACATTTCGCCTGCCGCTTTCGTCTTCAGGCGAGACTTTCCCGTGAGCCAGTCGGTAATCCACCGATGCACCGTTGCTGAGTCCGTCATCAACTCGACGTCGGTCATTTGCCACGACAGTGCCAGATTAAGCCCTCGGATGACCGCGTCGAGTTCGGCCATATTGATGGGCTGAGCGTCGTCAGGCCGTAGCCACGCGGCGTCTTCCACGACCGCGCCGTCGACTTCCAGCACAACACCAAGGGCCAGGCAACTGGCATCCGCCCAGACCCTCGCCTTGTTTCCTGAAACGTCCCATCTCCCTCTCGCTGGGTCGTCCTCCCGTGCTTTGGCGGCTATCTCCTCAAGGAGCAACCTGATCGCGCCGTCACTCACTGGCTCATCCCAAGTCTCGGTGGCGGCCGCGATCCTCCTTTTCACGAAAGCGGCCGCGACACGCAGCCACCCACACACCGGGAGGTGGCCCACGAGTTCACCGCAATAAGAGAAAACTGATCGCTTAGTCAACGTCTGTGGCACGTCGCCGATTGTACCACTCCTTCTCCACCACAGGCCTCCATTCTCGCCCCAGACCGTCACACACGCGCCCCATCCTCAACGCGTTCGCTGGCTTTGCTGCTTAATCCAAATCGCTCGAGCTCTTGCTCAACCCGGCTGACGGTCACTACGTCCTCATTCACCAGAATGTCATCAATATAGGCGGACGTTCCAGCCTTTATTGATGGCTCCTGCGTGAGTACGAACCCGAGGACGGTCTTCATGATCAGCGGTGCCCGTTGCTCTGATGCCAGTCTATCATAATCCAATGGATCTGGCATGCAGATGGTAGAGATGCGAGAGAGAGAGAGAGAGAGAGAGAGAGAGAATCAGCGGGAACGTTGCTTGAGCCAGATATGTGCTGAATGTCAGTTGTAAACTGATTTATGAAATCCAGATACCGGAACTACCGAGGCGTGTCCGGACTGGACTTTCTGTTGAAGGCAAAGGTTATTGTTCAACGTAAGACGGTTGACTAACCGTTTTGGTCTTGCTCGCGGTGTCTGTAATCACGTATCCAAGCCTCACCTGTGGCAGATGGGCGAGTTTATTAGTAAGAAACAGACGGTGGAAAATAACTGCGAGCGATACAACTTTTATCGTAGCTTTCGGAACAGCCTAGTTCCGTCGTCAGCGGTTCGCAAAGGTCTTCCACACGTGAGGCCTGCTTACGTGATTACAGACACCGCGAGCAAGACCGAACGGGTAGTCAACCGTCTTACGTTGAACAATAACACGTCCACCCGTTACAATGAACCCCGTATTCAACGAAGGCGAAGGTCAATGGTTTGTGATCGGTATAAAGCAGTGTTTCTCAAGGGGGCGATGTGAGATTTTAGGGGGCGATGGAAGCGGAGGGGCGATAAAGGGGGCGATAGAGGACCGAGTGGGGCGATGGAAAATTGAAGGGGGCGATAGAAGATTGAAGGGGGCAATAGAAAATTGAAGGGGGCGATACATAGCTGTTGTGCATTTAGGAGAGAATCGACTGGTATTTTGCTTCGGACGCATATGTACAGTGAGAGATTCGAAATGCAAATACGAAAGTCGCATCTACCATTGTTCCTGGGAGAGTACCGTCCACATTTAGAAATGGCTACCAAGCTTTTTGGCTTCAACCACAAATACCTAACTTATATCCTCGCTTATGGACTGTTGTAAAAAAGTTGCTTATCGCGTTTCCCTCATCGTATTTAGTGGAAAGAGGGTTTAGCGTGGTAGCAGACCTTCTGAGGAAGAAGAGAAGCCGTTTGCAAATAGCGAAACGTGGTGATCTGCGGTTGCGGCTAACCAGCTTCCAGCCTAACATCCAGAAACTAATTTCATTTCGGCAGTAACAGGCTTTCACTAATTTTTTCTAAAGTTCTTACGGTGAGCGAAATTGTGCATGCATGAGATAAAGTCCTGAATTGAAACTCATCCTTCATTACAAAAATTTCTTTTATACGTGTGACGTCATAGCAGGGAAATAAAGTACTATGAATAAATCACCCAGTTTTCCGTAGGTCGCAGGGGACCAATCAGAGCAGGGGGCGATTGTGATGTCTAAGGGGGCGATAAGGGGCGACGGCAAGGTCCTGGGGGGCGATTGCGGGGAAAAGGTTGAGAAACACTGGTATAAAGGGTAACGGAGCGGTCCTCGATCATGTGACAGAAGTACTTCACTGCTGCCTAAGCAGCAAGCAATTCACGGTCGTATGAGCTATAGTTACGTTGAGCCGGAGAAAGTTCATTTGAATAGAACCCTAACGGCTGCCATTTTCCATTCTTCGACTGCTGCAAGATAGCGCCAGAGCCAGCGGAAGGGAACTATTATAGATGGATGAGCCAACAAGGCAGCATTGGCTAAATCTTCGGATCTGTTTTGCCTCGCGCACTGTGGCGGCTTCACGTCGCTAGGCGGCACTAGTGACGTTTACCTTGCTGTACTGTCATATAAAAGGGGCTTGCGTAGCAGCGGCGTTGCGGAGGAACCGTGGATAAAAATTCAACATGGCAAGGAAACGACGAAGTTCTGACTTATTATTCGGGTGTGGGTAATCCAAAACGATTTGGACTATGGACGCCATTTGTCGTGTTCCTTGAGTTGACACGAAATATAACCCAGAAATTCGATTTCTGATTTCCCGAAAACACATTTGTCTCCATTGATGACAATATCATTGTCCTGAAATCGGTGTAGAAGTAAACGCAAGTGTTGTTCATGCTCTGTAGGCGAAATCGACGCGACGAGAATGTCATCCAAAAACGCATAAGCGAAGTCTAGCCCGCGGATGACTTCGTTGATATATCGTTGATACGTTTGTGCAGCATTGCACAGACCGAAAGGCATGTAAGGAAATTCAAATAGCCCCAATGGTGTTATTACTGCTGTCTTCTTAACATCGTCAGGATGTACTGGTATTTGATGGTATGCTCGTAGAGGGTCTATTTTTGAGAAAATAGTCTTTCCCGCTAGACGATTTGCGAAATCCTGAATGTGAGGTACTGGATAACGGTCCGGTTTTGTCACCTTGTTTAGCATTCGGTAGTCCCCACAGGGACACCAATCGCCTACTGACTTTTTTGCACCACGTGTAAGGGATTGGCGTAACTACTGTTGCTTGGTCGACAGATGCCTTGTGCAATCATGTAATCAAATTCTTTTTTTGCTGCCGCGTACCGTAGAGGGTCCAGCCTCCGTGCCTTGGAAACCACTGGTGGACCGGTAGTAATGATATGATGGACAACCTTGTGCTTCGGTTGTTTCAACCGTGGAGATGGCCTTGTTACGTCTGGGAATTGCATCAACAATTGGTGATATGCATCCGTAACGTTGATATTATAGTTTATAAACTTGCCGTGGAGCAGTAGCTGAGCTTACCTGTGCTAGTCAAAGCTGTGATTCCGTCCACCAGCAGGCGGCGTTTCAAATCAGGTAGCAGGTGAAACTGACTTAACAAGTCCGCGCCGATGATAGCTTTTGGTACTGCGGCGACTATGAATGGCCATTGAAACACAACGTAATCCGAAATCGACTGTCATGAGTTTGCCTCCAAAAGTTTTGATTTCTGCTTCGCTTGCGGCAAATAATTTATATGATGACGGTCCTCTTCTCAAGTCAGCATTCATAGGTGGAATAACTGATACATCTGCACCGATGTCAATCAAATAGCAACGTTTGGTAATACGGTCGGTCATGAAAAGGCGGGATTGTCGATGGCCCTTATTGCTCCTCCCGCTTCCGCTAGAACGAGAGGAGCGGTGATTAGTTTTTTGTATGCGTCCGTCGTTTGAAGCTGCAGGGAGAAATAAGTTTACGAGCCCTGTGTTTGAAGCGCATGTGGTAGTAACACCATGCATGATTAGATTCCGTACTTGGAGAACGGCCGGTTGATCTGGCTCGACTGAATGATGGGGCCCGTTGTAACGGATGACGTCAAGACAAGGCTTCAATTTTTCTGACAATTCAGTTACCTGTGCTTGTAATTCCGTGATCGAACTGAGCACAGAGGATGATTCAATTCCAGAGACCGAAGGCTGGGTTCAATAACTTTATCAGCCAACTTGCCTAGTTTGTCGAGCTCCTCTTCGTCTGTTTGTGCCAAACAACTCTGCACGCTGACTGGCAACTGTTGAATTTAAAAATGTTTGATGATGTTGAAAGTTGTTCCCTATATAATATTGAACAGTTCAACCGACGGTGCGGGTAGTTTATTGCGGAGTCAAGCAGGAAGCGAAAAAGAGAGAAAAGCAACAACCGACCAAGAAGAAGAAGACAAGTCACTCCCACCGTAGGGAAAAGCATGCAGGTTCCAATGGATTGTTCTATGTTTCAACACCTCCTCTAACATTCCATTGGAAACGGGATCATGCCCAAGCAGGATCGCAGGCTTTCAAATCGTGCCTTCGGTAGCGCTTTTGTCAGAATATCAGCCGTTTGATCTTCACTACTGATGTGCTGCACGTCAAGTTCCCTTCTCTGCCACTTCTCCCGGAAGAAATGAAATCGCACCGCAATGTGCTTCGACCGTTTGTGAAACTCGGGATTTTTTGACAATTTCACTGCTCCCATGTTATCTATGAATATAACCGGAGTCTGCTTCACATCCGTGAGTTCAAGAAGGAGCCTTTTTAACCACATCAGTTCTCTAGACGCTTCGCTGGAAGCTACATATTCAGCTTCCGTCGTAGATAGAGCTACGCTTCGTTGCTTCTGGCTTAGCCACGATACAGCTCCTCCAGCATACATGCAAACCACGCCAGTACGCGAACGTCGACTTGAGACGTCGCCTGCATAATCTGCATCGCAAAAACATTGTAGAGATGGTTTGCCGTTACTCTTATAAAGCAATCCATAATTGACTGTCCCACGAAGATACTTGAAGATCCTTTTGAGGGCTTTCCATTCTTTAACCGTTGGTTTTTCTAACGCCTGCGATGCCATGGCTATGTCAGGTCTTGTCGTAGTCATTAGAAACATAAGTGCTCCGACTGCTTCGCGGTAGGGCACAGTTCGATCCAATACCGCATCTTCCTTGGAAACAGATACTACAGTGTCAGCAGGGGTTACGACAGTATTCGCTTCATCCATCCTGAAGCATTTCACGGCACGGCGACGCTCTTTCGCGTCACTGGTCAGCAGCCGCAACATACGGCGATTTATCTGCTTTCGTCGACGAGGCTGCGCCGCTTCCAGAGAACGGGCGGCGCGCATCACCGCGGCATCAAACTCGCTGCCAGTGATAGGACGTCCATCTCGAGCGCTACGCTCGATCCGCCCCTTCACGATCTCCTCAGCGAGTGCACAATTTAATGCATCATCATCAGACGAGCGACACATAACAATCCAATCATGCAAATCCTTTCCTTTGGAGAACAAAAAGGAAAGAATAGCACATGAGCCCAATATAGCCAGGACAGCGTCTAATACACATGTCACGCGCCTTGCGGGCGTTGCGAACAATTCTCCCAATTCCCCGAGCAAAGTACGGCCCAGGAATGACAAATGCGGGAGTGCGTCCGCGTACTTTTGGCGTAGGAAGGCCGTAATGGTATAGTTTAGCCGCAAATTCACGGCTAACCGTACCGGCTTTCCATCATACTCGCCAACAATCGAGAGATCAAATGGATAACGTACTCGCAGATCATTTCGATCAAACCGATCCTCGTCTACGTCGTCTCTCACAACGTAGGAGCCATCGGGGAGTATGGTGCTCGGGGCAACATTCTCCTCCGCGCTTGCTAACCCGTCGAGTATATGTTTCTTGACCAACAAAAATCGACCCATCTCGGAGCAATTTGATCTCCGTGCCAAGAAAAGAGTCCAAAGATCCTTTCGTGATTCGAAACTCCTTTTCCATTACTGCAAGAAATTGTTCCATCTCGCATTCATTTGAGCCAGCCAGGATTCCATCGTCGACGTAGACAACTAACATCAATTTAGACTTCTGTCCTCTACGAATGAACAGACATGGATCAGCAGCGCTTTGTTTCATTCCTTTCCTTTTGAGGAAGTCTACTAGTTTCTTGTTCCAGCAACGAGGCGACTGCTTCAACCCATACAGACTGCGATTTAGTCTGCAAACGCGGTTTGTTCCGTCTTCAAATCCCTCCGGCTGCTTTACATACACCTCTTCTTCCAGTGTACCGTACAGAAATGCAGTTTTTACGTCAAACTGCCGAAACTTCAATTTTTCTACAGCTCCTACACTGAGAATTGTCCGCACCGTGTCAAAACGCACTACGGGGCTAAAAGTTTCGCCATAGTCGATACCAGGCCGTTGAACATAGCCTTTAGCTACCAATCGCGCCTTGTACTCCGCAACAGTTCCATCGGCCTTCGTTTTCACACAGAAAACCCATCGAGTATCAACTACTTTCTTTCCTGGAGGAAGATCTACCAGAGTCCACACTGAGTTTTCATGAAGAGAGTTCATTTCTTCTTCCATCGCTCTACGCCAATGTACCGCATCTTCTGACTGCATGGCAGCAAGAAACGACGTGGGATAAGAAACTTCCGTCAGCAAGGCATAGTCAGTAAGATATTTCGGCTTCCTTCTTTGGCGTTTTGGAAGACCGTTCTCTGCTTTCACCTCAGACTGTGCTGATTTTCGTTCTGATTCGAGATTTGACCTTACCTCCTCTAGTTCTAGCTCCTCGTCAGATCCGTTATTTGACTTCAATTCCTCCGTGCAAGAATCATCAATCACTTGCCGCATATTGTCTGGAGCTGACTTCACGGTCAACGATATTGATGAAGGGATTTCTTCTGGCTTGAAAACAACATCTCGGCTAGTAACAACCTCTTTTGTATTAGCCAACCATATCCTGTAGCCATCCTTTTCATCACAATATCCCAAAAAATGTCCAGCAACCGCCTTTTTGTCCCACTTCCTTCGACGCTGCTTAGGGACATGAACGAAACATTCAGCGCCAAAAACACGAAAATGGTCAATAGGCGCTGGTCCTCTTTTGAACCATAGTTCAAATGGAGATTTCCCTTTTACAGCTGTGGGGCCAGTTCTATTTAGAACATGGCAGGCTGTATTAACTGCCTCCGCCCACAAGAAAATAGGAAGTTCTTTCGTATGCAGCATTGATCTTCCAGTCTCAACTAAGATCCTATTTTCGCGTTCAGCAAGTCCATTCTGTTCAGGAGTATAGGGCATTGCAGTGCGTGTAGCAATCCCTCCTTGCTGCAGGATCTTCCTCACGTTCTCATTATTAAATTCTAATCCGCCATCGCTCATTATACATTTCACCGGATTTCCGGCTACACATGCCTCATTGAGAAAAATCCCAAGACATCGAGGAACTTCGTCCTTCCTCTTTAAGAAGAACACTCGGCGGTAACGTGAGTAATCGTCTTTAAAGACCACGAAGTACTTTGAGCCATTCAGAGAAACATTTTCCATCGGCCCACATACGTCCATGTGGATGAGTTCACCAGGAATCACTGGTCTGTTCTTCCGCACATGGAAACTTCTACGATGCTGTTTGCCAAAAACACAGCCAGTACAAAATTCTTCCTTATCGTGAACCGTGATGCCGTACTTCGCCAGTACTTCACGTACATGTCGTTTATTTTGATGACACAGCCTCTCATGCCATAGTTGCATCGTAGCATCATCAGCAGCTACATACGCATGTGTAGGCTCGTTCGGAACATAAACTTTTATCTTCAGCTCATAGAGCCCATTAAGATTGCGCGCACCGACCAATTTCATACGGTTGTTCTTATAAAAGCAACACATATTCGCAGTAGCTGTAAACGTGAAACCTTTTTCAGCAGCTCTTCCGATAGAGAACAGGTTCAGTCCTAACTTTGGGACATACCATACATCTTCCATCATATTCACTGACCATTTCCCTTCAGCGAACACACTAACTCGTAAAGTCCCCCGTCCATATGCATGAATAATTTCACCATTTCCAACTTTCACTTCGGTAAGTTCAGGAAACGGTATAAAATGAGTGAAGTACCTCTTATTCCACGTCATACGGTGGGAAGCACCAGAGTCAGCAAGCAATGCTGCACTTGCAACATTGCTACTTTCAGCACGGTAGCAAAAGAAGGTCTCACCGCCTATACGCTGCTTCTCTTGCTTGTTACTTTTATTTTGCTTCATTGGACAATTCTTCGCAAAGTGTCCACTGCCGTGACACTTGAACCATTTCTTATGGCGCTTGTCGTTGTCCTTTTTCTTAACATCTGCTTTCACTGCGAATGCAGCAGATGAGCCATCTGTCTTGTCAGGAAGTCGCATTTCAATTAGCCTTAGGCGTTCTATCAATAGATTCACCGAGCGATCAGCAACTGACACACTTTCCCAAACGCTTTTAAACTCGAAGTACTCTTGTGGCAGCGTTGACAAAATTCGACTCATTAACAGCAGATCAGGCAAACCCACGTTCGTCAATTTTCCCAGCTCATCATTGAGTTCAGAGAAAAGCTTCTGAAGCCTCGCAACGTATTGAACTACGTCTTCCGTCGGCTTCATTGCACACGAGAAGAACTCTTCCATCAGTCTATCCAGGCGTTGTCCACTGCTCTGTTCATACACAGCAAGCAGCTTCTGCCATAAATCAGCGGCAGACAATGACGTCGACGTAAGCTCTACATTTGCATCATTCAATGAGCTTACGAGGATAAGCTGAGCAAGGGTGTCCTCCTTCTCGTAACACTTCGCTTCCTCTGCATGCTTTTCGACATCTTCCACACTGGCCTCAGCAGACAATATCTTTGGAGCCACTTTCTTGCCAGTAACCACGTCCAGCACTCCATGATGACGCAGCAACAGTTCCATCTGTCTTTTCCACCGACACCAGTTTCTTGGTCCCTCAAGCTTCTCAATCTGAGCTTTGAAGTCCATCAGAACCGCCGTGAAACCACACAAAGGAAACAAGTGCACCAACGTATAACGTAAACAAACAGATAAACTTTCCGCGCAAAGTTCTGACTCACCGATACTCAATTCACACCGTCAGCGCAGACGTAACGTAGTCTGGGCCCATAACCTGTTGAAAGTTGTTCCCTATATAATATTGAACAGTTCAACCGACGGTGCGAGTAGTTTATTGTGGAGTCAAGCAGGAAGCGAAAAAGAGAGAAAAGCAACAACCGACCAAGAAGAAGAAGACAAGTCACTCCCACCGTAGGGAAAAGCATGCAGGTTCCAATGGATTGTTCTATGTTTCAACAGATGATATCATTCATGTCGTCGAATTTGCTTGGCACTTCTCTTTTCATCCGTTGTAAGAAATGTGAGGGTTTGTCGTCGCTAATTTGCATGCCGCTTAGCAGGGTTTGCAAGCGTTTTTGATCAGACACGCTGAAACGTTCCAGAATACGCTGTTTCAGGGTATCGTACTTGTCCGTTTCTGGAGGGGAGTCAATAATGTTGAAACATTGTTCCATGACTTGGCATTCCAAACTGCCAACGGTATGGTTAAACTTCGTTTCATATCTGGGGATATTGGCGATCCGGAACTGCCCTTCCACGCGCTTGAACCATAATGCCGAACTGTGTGCCCAAAACGGACGGAAACAGAGTCCACCGTCGCTGGGGTGTTGTTTACGTCAGTCATGATCACTCACGGGTCGCCACTGCAGCTACACCAATTTATTTCCGAATACACGAGCTGCCACCGTTCTGATTAGGTCAAAAATACACGAGAATAATAATGAATAGAGTAATTCCCCCTGATTCGCAGGTTGCTATTTCTGCTCGTAGTTTTCGCGTACCTCATTAAAACCTGTGGCACCCACAGCCTTCTAACTGTTACCATGCTTCACTAAATTGTTTTCACACAGAGTACTCATTTTCATGGAACCTGGACATGAAATGTTCATACTCAATTTACACCGTTGAAAGTTCACCGTAACGGACACGTGAGTTTTCAATTTCCCTGCTACTGACCATCGCTTTTTCTCTGCTTCGTTTACACGGTGATGGTGGAGTAAAGAAGATCTTGAAGACAGTGCTTTATTTTTGACCAATAGACTGGCCCTTAACAAGTGAAAACAAAAATTCAAATTATACCGTAACAAACCTACCTACCATCTATGTTGTAAGTCGAATGCATGCTGTTCTCAATAATACGACTGCCGGAAGTGAAAATGTGCCCGCACGAGCAAGAAGTTCTTTGCTGGTAGAACATGGAAGCTCTCCCGCCCGAAGCAAATAATCAGGCAGAGTCAATTTTCTATATGAAAACGCTGATAGCCGTGGTGATTTCTAACATCTGCTATTACCGCAACTTGTTTCCCGCCGACGTATATGAAGATTACGAATTCGAAGGTATGAAGCTAAAAGTACTGGTTGGCCGACGCAAGAGTGCTACACAGTATGCCGTTGTTATGCGCGTGCTTACAAGAAAAATGCTTGCTCGATTATAATTTAGGCTTATACAATGCATGAGCGGCTGTTATGAGTCAATTGATAAGCGTTACCTGCGGCAGATAATGTTTGGCATTTGTGACAATTGCGAATATCCTGAAATTCTCTCTGACTGTTATACCTTCACCATCAACTACACGGACGGTGGACCTGCTGCACTACAGTTCGAGACCAGCAGTGACGCCCGACCCCTTCTTTCGGTGATGATTGTATTCAAATAATGGAATTCAATTGCAAAACATTTCGCATTCAATTGCAGACCAAGAGATCCACCCTGCGAATGCTTCAAACCATCCGTATGCTATGCAAGTGTTTGAGGCCTTTACCTAGACAAGCTGGTATAACCCTGAAATTGGTATATTACGATGAAAGAACTCCGTCCGATTACGAACCACCGGGCTTCATGCCAGCTGAAAGTGAACGTTTCAACTATCGCAACGAACCTGACTTGTTCAACGTAGGAAAAGTCGCAACTCCATTTCACGCACTGCACCTGAGTTTAAAATCTGCCTCTTGCACGGTAGGCCAAAATAACAACGAATGGCTGGCATTGCCAACATTCAGATATGCAACGCCTGCTGCCATGGCACAGCCTTCACTGTCGACTTACAACAGCATTAACAAAAATTGCCAACTCCTGGCATATCGTCAGGTATGTAAATGTCCTTGCGAACGTGATCGAACTGAACCAGCAATGCTCTTCTGCATAAGCTGCAACACATTCCAGCACTCTGTATGCTTTGGCAAGGCGATTAACGAATATAATACTGCTGTTCAGGTTGGCAGGCATCCGTTATCACTTCAGTTCCATTCTTCCCTTTCTAGGAAGGTTCGGTATGTTTGCAGTGCGCTGTGGAAAACTCGCAAGCGATATGTCATGATCCTTCAATGGTCAACCTCGCTGCAGACCAAGTTAAGGCTCAATGCCTTTATCGGCAATGCTTGTACTTCCTTCTGAAAAGCAAAAGCATATTTGTTAGCAAAACGACCCTGAGACTTCAACTTAACATCGGATATACCGAGTTGCACACGTTATGCACAAGCTTGATCAAAGACAGGTGCGTGCGTTCGAAATCGACGCAGGTTCTCTCAGTGCAACGGCAGTTGGTCCTGCGCCAGGCAAGAAAATATTTCGACGAAAGCATCTCGAGGCTGCTTGGGAAAGCACGACACCCGCTGAATGAGGTGAATCCAAACTTCTCTGCAACCGCTTGCTAGGATTCCCAAAGTTCCCTCGGTTAGTGTTATTTTGCTTTTTTGTCACCCGTTCGAAATTTAGTGCATTCAAATTATTAATACATTGCAGTTTTACTGTTCCGAAACTAAGAGTTTATGAACTGTCACAAACGCGTCAACCATAAGTTCCAGCACACCGATTCTTAGCCATTAACAATGAATCGGTATCTAGTTCAGTATTCATCGATACCGGGCATCGGAAAGGCCGATGCGAAGGTTTGCACCTTGCAACGTAGTTCACCAATCTGCTCACGAAGTTCGGCATTCTGACCACAAAAGGCGCGAAACTCTTTCAGCGATTTCCCTGCTTCGCTTTGGTAACGCAAGGTAAGCTTTATGCCTACGGGAAAGATTTAGATTTTGCAGTATTAGTAAGTAACCGTTCTCACCTTCGTGAATGAAGTCGGCTACAGTACGAAAATCTGCTTCTTTCAAATTTCTTGAAGTCATCGCCGGTGACCCTAATCGCAAACCTAAAGCAGAATTTTCAGCAGATACTCAAAGCACCCTTTACTGCTTAAATGCACCACTAGGCTTCAGGGCACTTTTGTCTCCAGGGCAGGTGTTTTTGTTACAAGCAATAGAAAGAAGCTCGAGCACATGCTCCACTCTGGCTCCATCCGTATTCGCTTTGCCCAAGTCAAGCAGGACTATGTGATTATCCGTTCCTCCTGTACATAAAATCCCGCTCTTCAAAAGTTCCTTCGACATTTTGAAACGTATACCGGTAACAACGGTGTATCCGTGTTCAATTAATCGTTCAGCCAGTGCTTTAGAATTTTTCAGTACTTGTTTCTGGTACTGCACGAACTCGTCGGTCAAAGCCAATTTCAAAGCGACAGCGATTGCTAAACTCGCTGGTTATGGCAGCCAGCCAGCAGCTGTACTCACCGGCAATGGTGTTTTCGTGTGGACCACCTTGCAAGCCGGGAAACACGGCCTGGTCAATTCTGCTCTTGAAATCATACTTGACGCGTTCGCCTGACGGTAACACCATTTCGGTCCCTGACGTAAACATCGCTTTTTAGTATACTTTTCATTTTGAGCGAACAGGTGTCTCCGTTGGCTTATCTTTATTTGTACAGAGCTTTTACTTCCGAAAACTCTACACAAATGCGGACAACCCAACGGAAACATCCACTAATTGTTCAAAGTGAACAGATATCGCCCCTTCACAAGACCTGGGGTGCACAATATTCAGTAAACTATCAATAAAATCAATTATACGACGCTATTACCTTTACGATTAAGTCGTTGAACCTTACGAATGCAAGCTTTGTAGAATTTGATGCTCAGACAGTCTATATTCAGCAATTAGTGCTTTGCCAATCAACGACAAACGATTTATCATGGACAACATGAGATCACAGTATGTATTGACATCGGAGCTTTCGGAAATTGTTCCATTGTCATTACTGCGCACGCTGGTGGCTGGCAAAGCACCCATTGTTGATTGCTGACTCACTAAACATCAGCTTCTACAAGGCGGTCATCCATAAAGTTCAGCAACGCAATGGCAAAAGATCCATACGGTACAAAAGACGCGGTATTCAATACCTTTACGATAAAATATCATTCCAGCTCTAGGTCCCCGTAAGGACTTGTGGGTTGTTGTAGTGACGATGTGAGCATACGGAAAAGGTGAAGGAACGACTCCAGCAGCCACGAGCCCACCAATGTGAGCCATATCGGCCATAAGATAGGAGCCTACGTCATCGCAAATGTTTCGAAAGCGCTTGTAATCAAGATGGCGTGAATGGCAACTGACGCCTAAAAATAGCAAATGTTATAAACAAGTTCACCAATTAGTAAAGTGGGCACCGGCAACAATAATCTTCGGCCGATAGGAGCGCGCATAACTGTGCAATTCCTCATAATCGATTAAACCACTTTTTGGATTAACCTTGTACGGTAGTGATTCGAAGAACAAGGAAGTTGCGGATATTTTCTTCTTATCCGTATAGAACCTAATGAAGCTAATATTCTACTGAGGATGTCCATGAATGAGGAGTTTATACCCGTGGGTCAAGTGACCGCCGTCTGGTAAGTCTAGACCCATTAATCGTCCATGCGGTCCCAGCAATGCAGTGTAAACAGCGAAGTTGGCCGGACTTCCAGAATAGGGCTGCACGTTGACGCCCCATTCATCTGCATTTAAGTGAAAGGCGTCCAAAGCGCGCTTTTGGCATAACAGTTCCATTTCGTCAATGTGCTCATTACCGCCATAATACCTGTGGAGAGTACGTACGGATAATGAGTCTCTGGGGAATGGCTGCTTACCTCGCATTTGGATAGCCTTCCGCGTACTTATTATGCAGCGAGCAACTGAGGGCTTCCAGAACGGCGCGACTGGGAAAATTCTCGCTAGCTATCAGTTCTATACCGCGAACTTGCCGCATTTTCTCCTGAATAAACCATCTAAATGGTTTACAAACTTCCTAACAAACCTTTTGCATAATGGAAAAGGCCTCAGGGTCGACAGTTCGAAGGGGTGCCGTCAATTCATTACTTATAGTCATCGAAGAGCTGTGAGCAAATGAGGAGCACACCTGTTCCATTCCATTATTGACGGAGACGGCATCCACTGTCTTTCCGCTACCGCTCAGATGCATCTACAAAAGGAATATTGGAATATGATAAACGTACTTGGCACAGAGCCTTCACCGAATTGCGTTAGAAGCGACTATGCTGCGCAAAAGACAGCATATGCGCCCAAAAACGACTCAAACTTGCCTTAACGTTAAAGAAGACAAACTTTTCAGCAATTTGGTGCATCGCGCCGAAGCGCCGCCATAAATAGTTGGACAGAGACATTTGTGGTTCAAGGAGCAGCTGCCCGCCGTAGCGAGCCTGAAAAGACTATACGCTTAGAGGATGCACACAAACAGGATCAGCGGGAAGCAGGCAATCCGCAACTTAATCGGAAGTTTTCGGAACCCTCATGCTAATACAAGACCAGTGGATACTGAAAATATATGACCTTATAACGCTTATGTAGGTTTCCATGGTTCTTATAAACGAGCCCATTTCTGGATGAACACTTTACTGTTGTAGCTTTGTAAGAACTCCGTTCTTCCGTGTTCAACGCCAGTACGAAAAAAAGTCTTTGTTTTTGTGCTCAAGATGAAGATGATAGGAGAATGGAACTCCCGAAAATTACGAGAATAAAGTATTTATCCACAAACAGGCTCCTTCGTGAAAAACGTTGAAAACCCGTCGAGACTATTGAAAAACAACTAAGATATACAAGTACACAGTTACGAGGAATCTTAACTTCCACCACAGAAGAAACGCCATCAAACTACGGACTAGCAAGAGAAATATTAAGTATGACAAATGTAAATATTAATAGATTACCGAAGCAAAGAAACACAATTATATTGAACATTGCTGCTGTTGCAACCAGCTGTTGGTGTGCGTTTATAGTTGAATGTGAACAACGGACTACCCGTTGGTGCAACGCAATGAATACGTAATAGCTTCAAGCATTATGCCTCCTAATCTGTGAATGGGCCGGTGCTTCATTGGCACAAAACGATCAATTGAAACGAACTGAACGATCGGAGCTTTCACAATAAACTTGTCCGGGAGTCATAAATAGCAGACCTGTCACATTCATTGACGATAGAACATGGCTGCTCCGAAAGCTACGACACATCATACGTTCCCTTGGGTCGACTGCTAGATTGCCAGTCGACCAGCCGCTTGGACATTTGCTAATGGCGATTGCGCACACAGTACAACAGCAACAAGTAGTCGAACCACTCAGAATAGAACAACGCAATCCCATCATCGGTTATGAATTTAATTTTTAAAAACATTGACAATAAACAAAAAAATCGAGGATTTATACCAACGATAAGCAATGATAAATTGAAACAATACTCTTTTGAATGGGATCCTTTGTACAAAGAAGAGTAAGAACAATTTGCGGGGCTCGTTGGAAGAATTTCTACTATGCTCACAATTTATTGAAAATCGCTTTGCTAGCCATCCACCAGCTATGGGTGCAAAATACTTGCACTGCGAGTGGACTAACTAAATCGTTTTTACCAGTAAACGGCTTCTCTACTGGACGGCAAGGAATCCGTCACTGTTTACTAACATAGGGAACGTCACACAAACTGGCCGAAGTAGGCAAATTATCTCTATGACTCCATGATCGTCTTATCTTAATGAAATTCCAATTATCATTGGAGGTCCATCAATCGGGATTTTCACAAAGGATAAGATCGTCGTTATTCAAACATACCGAAAACGAAATTTACAAATCATGGCAATAAAAGATTAACCACAGCTCATTACAGTAGGTTTGACTCATGGTTAAGGTCTTTCCAAACGAAGAAATAAGTTACTATTCGGCCGAATAATTTAGCATTTAACATCTTGGCACTTCCCGTCATGGCTGTACTGACGAGCGTCGTCATTGTATTGAAGTGTACTCCCGTGTGCGTGCGCATTTACGTTCGCGCGTGTATGCGGAAGTAAAATTTGTACGTTACAGTCCACTTGCATAAGTGACGAGTTATCACATTTTGGTCCGCCGAGCAGGATAATTGTGTACTTCGGTGAACCGAAGGTTGGTGATTGAATGGAAGTCAGCCGATTGAGAAGATCCCGGGCTGGCCTGAAGGCACGGGTCAACGTGCTAGCTAACGGTATCGCGAATGCATGTGAAACCAAGCAAGACGCGTTGGTCATAGAAGAATTGATGACTTGCATGGACACAGCAGCTATGAAGCTTAGAACGGTCCAAGATAAACTTGAAAGTTCTGTACTGACGAAGCACGTCAGTTGGCCGGCGAACACTTTGGCCGTAGCGAATCACCGTGGGGCGCGTGAGCGAATCGCCGTGCACGTCTCTTTGCCGTCGGTTCACGGTGATTCGCTACGGCCAAAGTGTTCGCCGGCCAAAGTGTTCGCCGGCCAAAGTGTCGCCGGCCAACGTGTTCCGCGTCGAACTGACGCGCACGGCGATTCGCTCAGGGGCCCTCACGGTGATTCGCTACGGCCAAGGTGGTAGCCGGCGAGCGTCCCTGAGCGAATGACCCTGCGAAATTGGCTGCAGAGAAGGAGTACATGTCTCTCCTCCAACTTTGTGGTCTCTGTTCCATGTTTACCGATGGGCCCGCTTTCAATTCCCTTAACTCCAACGCGTATGCTATGTTACTCGATCGCGGTGCTTGTTTCCTAATGTGTCGTCCTTCTCCCCATCTAGCGACTCATCTCCGTCTACATGTTCTTGCTCCCACCTTTGGCTCTCCGCTCCATGTTTCCTCATGCCTTGATCTCATCTATCGTCTCACGTATTCTCCCCGGGGTAACCGAGCAGGCGCCGAATGTAATCAATGCTTTCAGACGGTTTTGCTGCGTTGCTACTCGGGCGCATTACGTCATCTCCAATAAACCGGGCATGGGAACAACGGTTGATGAGAAGAAATTATGAATACATTGCACTACAGAGAAATGGGTTACAGCAACTGTGTTGAAGGTTTGCAGTGGCTGTCTCAACAATTTCAAATATTAGATCGGTGCAGTTCAGGTGTCGTATTTTTCATGTAGTTAATTTTCAATGAAATATGTTCTTTGCCTGCAAGATTTTTTCTTACCGTCGCTGTTTTCTTGAAGCACATAACTTCTGCTTCAGATTTGGTTAATTTCATTGTCGCAGTTCTTTTGATCGTGAAATTAGAGTCGTTAAAAGAAACATGGAGAAATGCTGTTTTCGAACGCTTTTGCTTTATCGGTACAAAGATGGTCTCAATGCAGCTGCAGCCAGTCGCGAATTTGCTGATCCTTGGCCTGAGGAAGCTGTTAAGGAACGCACTGTTCAGTATTCGTTCAGGTTTGGAAGTGGAGATAGAGGTATCGAAGAAAGACGAGGTAGTCACAAAAGTTCATCCTTGGACAACGAAGTTTTAAAGGAAGCAGTAGAAGCTCAGCCCACAACAACTACTCGGAAATTGGCAGCAGAGTTAGGGGTCTCTCACGCAACAATTGGCAGGCATCTGAAGCGAATCGAAAAGGTCAAGAAGCTGGCGAAGTGGATACCACGCAAAAAATGACATCTGCTCTGACTTGCGGTTACGTAGTAAAAATACACTAGAACCTCGATTATCCGGACTAATTGATGCAGGGGGTAGTCCGGATACGGGAAAGTCCGGATAATGCAAAGGTTTGTTTACTTTACTGCTTTTCCTGTTGGATGGTTGCCACGGTTAAACCCGTTGTAATCCCGTTTGCTGTGCTTCTGTAATTACCAAGAAAGAACCACACAAGTCGCGGGTGGGTTGATTTATTGGCGAAAAACGAGGCACAGTAACGTACGATTGTTCGAAGCTTTCGGGACGCTCTAGTCCCGTCGTCAGCGAAAAGGAGGCCTGTTGTTTTGGCCGAAGGGTATATATAGGCGAGACAGGGCTGAGCGAGACTGTGTCAAGTGGGAATCTCGCAGCAGCCCGTGCGATGAATGGGATTGTTCCATGCTTGGCTGATCTCAATGCCTCTGTCTCGATTTAGGGAAGGATTATGCCTGATGTAACAGGCTTCCTTTATTCTACGCAAGCGAAACAGGCTCTCGCGGCATAGGATACTCGGCTCGAGGTCGTGCGAACATTGAGAGGAATGTTCGACGACGGCGGAAGCTTTGATCATTTCTTCCATTATCTTCGCCGGTTCCTTTGTTTGTGGTCAGCCGCGGCTTCGGCTGTGTACCCGAAAGCAAATTAAATTTGTACCCGAAAGCTTCGAACAATCGTACGTTACTGTGTCTCGTTTTTCGCCAATAAATCAACCCACCCGCAACTGGTGAGGTTCTTTCTTGGTAATTACAGAAGCACAGCAAACGTGATTACAACGGGTTTAACCGTGGCAACCATCCAACATGCCAACCAAACGCCCCGTTACCATGCACCCCATCTTCAATGCTTTTCCTTTGTCTGTGCGTATTTCATGCATCATTTATTCAAAACAAGGATGCACATGCTTCGTATGAGCACTACCAGAACAGTACGAATACATTAAAAAGTCAAGCATTCGTGAGAAACTTAGTTATCGGCGTTTGCTTGAAAACTGTTCTGCGCTTCGTAGCTGCAAGATCACGGATGCTCTTTAAGCACAGAAGGAGTTGCGGATCACACTTGGCTTCGGCTTCGAACCATCTTAGGCCCCCTTCTAGATGATGAACCAAATGGCATGCAATTTGCTTGCATGCCACTTAACCTTATGCTACTAGAATATTTTGGTTCCGTAATGTTAACCGACTATCAAAGAACGACAACAGCCAGAAAGTGGCGTTTTAGAAAGAGAAAAAAGTCCCTTCAAAGCGTAACGGCTTACAACTTGAACGCCATTTATTCATTCTGTAAGTCTATTGTTCTGCTCAACGAGTCTGGGTAATAGAAAGTCTGGATTAGTGGTGGGTAAAGGGGGGCGACATCGTCCCCCGGGGACGATTTTGAAGTCCAGGTGGGCGATAAGCGCGAATGGGGCGATTGGGGGGCGGTGAAGGGTTAAGGGGGCGATATCGCCCCCTCCTGGGGGTGGGCGGTGAAGCTAAAAGGAGCGATATTGCGGTTTCATTGTTGTTACGGATCTCGCCACGGAGAAGCGGAATCTCCTCGAAGTAGTCACTCGGGGCGATTTACGAGTGCGGGTCACGTCAATGCGGCCCAATATTGAAGGGATAATTGCTTTGCACGCTTCCTACCCTAAAGAGTCATACTGTAATAAACGCGAAGTCTGAACAAATGAAGTTGTACACATAACGTTTTCTTTGTATGCGAAAATCAGCTGTGCAGAAGCAAGTGGTAGCAACGATGCTGTCGCTGGTCCCGCGAACACTCCCTCGCGTAACAGTCAATACAAGAAATTGGCAGGAAAAAGGACATTGTCCACGGTGGAGATTTCCCGCCAATTTTCGCGTCGTCACCCGATATGATTCATCCCAGGGGGCGATGGCAAGCTCGAAACTGGAAAAGGGGGGCGATTTCTGGCATAGCCTTGCGCATCACTGGTCTGGATAATCGAGGTTCTAGTGTAATCCTTTCCTGAAACGCATTGTTACGTATGATGAAAAATGGTGCTTGTACGATAACAGAAGCACACAGCAGTATGGCTCCACAAATAGGAGCGGCCAGGAACCTTTCCTAAGCCAGATGCACATCGTTAAAGACAGGCGAAAAATTGAACGAGTTGGTTGTCAAGGTCCTACCTCACCCTGCTTATTCGGCGGACCTGTCGCCTACCGACTATCATGTTTTCAGGGTCCTCGGCGCATTTCTCTACCAGAAAGTGATCACTGAACAGAGGGACCTCGAAAATGACATAGCACACATTTTGAATCTCGTACCCAAGAATTCTACCGCTTAATTCACTTTCAGAACGTTGGCGTAGATGTGTTCGTTCGAATGGTGAATATTTCATCGAATAAAGTTAACGCTCGCTTGAGATCTAGTCGTTCAAACTTAACAATCAAAATACGACACGTGAACTGCACCGATCTAATATTTGAAACTGTTGAGACAGCCACTGCAAACTTTCAACACAATTGCTGTACTCTATTTCTCTGTAGTCCAATGTATTCATAATTTCTTCTGATCAACCGTTGTTTCCATGTCTGGTGTAGTGGAAATGACGTAATGCACCTGAGTAGACCAGCAACACAGCAAAACCGTCTCAAAGCATTGATTTCATTCGTTTATCCCGGGGGAGAATAGGTGAGAAGATAAGATAAAGGCATGCGATGGCGCGGGCTGTAACTTGGAGCGAAGCAGCGGAAATTGCACGTGGTGACATGAGGAAACATGGAGCAGAGAGCCGAAGGTGGGAGTATGAACATGTAGACGGAGATGAGCCGCTAGATGGGGAGAAGGACGACACATTAGGGAAAGAAGCACCGCGATCGAGTAACATAGCATACACGTTGGAGTTAAGGGAATTGAAAGCGGGCCCATCGGTAAACATGGAACAGAGACCACAAAGTTGGAGGAGAGACATGTACTCCTTCTCTGCAGCCAATTTCGCAGGGTCATTCGCTCAGGGACGCTCGCCGGCTACCACCTTGGCCGTAGCGAATCACCGTGAGGGCCCCTGAGCGAATCGCCGTGCGCGTCAGTTCGACGCGGAACACGTTGGCCGGCGACACTTTGGCCGGCGAACACTTTGGCCGTAGCGAATCACCGTGAACCGACGGCAAAGAGACGTGCACGGCGATTCGCTCACGCGCCCCACGGTGATTCGCTACGGCCAAAGTGTTCGCCGGCCAAAGTGTTCGCCGGCCAACTGACATGTACCCCTGTACTGATTCATAGGTCGAGAGATAGCGGCGTTAGTCACCGCCAAGCGGGGCCTGCGGTGGGCGCTTATCGACTGGCATGGACTGATATCGACCCCTGCGGCGACCGGCTTGATGCCTATATAAGGGGGGATTCTGAGTCATCGGGTGTGTGTGCATTTTGCTGCTGTACGTCTTCTTCTCGAGTAAAAGTTTTCATACAAGCTATCGAGGCACCATGGATGCATCTGGGGCAGGCGGATCCATCGACCTGAAGCTCATCCCTCAGTTTGACGGCTCGTCAAGGCAATCCATCGTAGAGTGGCTGCAAAACGTGGAACTGATCTGTAAGTTACGTAAGGTCGATGATATTGCCAATGTGATTCCTCTACGCCAGTGTTTCCCAAGGGGGGGGGGGGGCGCTAGCGCCCCCCTGTGGGCGCTGGAAAGCCTTTGGGGGCGCTGGAGCCGAAAGGGGCACTTGGGGGCGCTGGTAAGCCTGGGGGACATTGGTAAGCCTGGGGGCGCTAGCGCCCCCTGCGGAGCTAAAGGGACGCCAGATAATTTTGCTGAGTAAAGCGCATGTTTGACGTTGGATGGTGGTGAAGGTGAAGTCTTGTTGAAGCGACTCTAGATAGTCGCTTCACCAAGACTTCATCGAACGGTTCCAGGATATCCTTTCTCTGGAGGTCCCAGATTGGGTCATAAACCCTTTCTCTGCGGTTGAGAATGCAGGACTACAATTGCAGGAAGAGTTGCTAGAGCTGCAGGCCAATGAAGAGCTCAAGTCAAAATTTAAACTTGGATACAGAACCTTCTGGATGCAACGCGATATCTCACGCTTCTACCCAAGATTGTGGTCTGTAGTGAGGAAGCTACTTATTTCATTTCCTTCTTCGTATCTAGTTGAGCGTGGATTTAGCGTCGTTGCGGACTTGCTAACGAAGAAGAGAAACAAACTACAAATTGTAAATCGGGGCGACCTGAGACTCCGGCTAACCAGCATAGAGCCGAACATTGAAAAGCTGCTCTCGCTGCGTGGTTTCCAAGTCTGACAATGAAGTTCGCTCGCTCTATTACACTTGTGACTACAGCAAGTAAATTCATTAGCGTTATGTACCACATTTTTCGGCTAAGAATATTGCGTGGGCGTTCAACTTGCTCTGGCAAACCATGCTCCCGCCTAGGGGGGCGCTGGAGAAATTGCTGGTCCAAAAGGGGGCGCTGGCGAGGAAGCCGGTGGGAAACACTGCTCTACGCCTCGCTGGGGGTGCTTTGGCCGTTTACCTGCAGTTGTCTGATAGAGACAAAGACGATGCTGAGAGACTGAAAGCTTCTCTTCTTGCTGCTTTTGCAGTAGATTCGTTTGTCGCATATGAGCATGTCGCATCGCGAGGAAACTTCGCACATACGAGCTCCCCGACGTTTATCTGGCAGAGCTACGAAGGTTGGCATCATTATTTGGTGGTGTGTCAGAGAAGCAGTTGATCTGCGCCTTCGTCGCTGGACTGCCTGACAACGTTCGTCAGCTTTTAAGAGTAGGCTCTCGCATGGAAGACCTTACCAGATCCTCGTGCCTACCCGAGCGATTATGACGGACGAACGTCCTTCGAGTGTAAGTGATGCGTGTTTCATCGCCAGAGAAACAGAGACGAGGGTACGAGGAGTCGTCTCTGGATTACGCTGTTACTCCTGCGGCGGCCCGAAGCATTTTGCCAAGGACTGCCAAGCTCAGCGACGGGCGCCTGGCGCCAGCGGACCGAGTGACAGAGGAGGTGGCCGACGTCGCGCTCGCACTCTGCGTCGTGAGCGCTGCGGGGCGCTCACGACGCAGAGCGCGAGCGCTGCGCTCCCTCCGATCAGGGAAACGGGAGTGGGGGAGAGGAGTCGGCGCCACCCTCTTTTCCCCCCTACCATTAACTCAGGCGCTACGAACTGCTCAGATAGATGTGAACGGCGTGCGTCGCAGTGTACTGGTATACACGGGATGCTCGAAATGTAGCGCTCACGTCTCATGCTGTGGAAAGTGGAGGAAGGCGGTAATCAACATGGTGGCGGTTGATGGCAGGGAGTTTCAATGCGAAGGTATCAGCACTGTGCGCTTGCGCCCACCCGGCGGGGCTGTTGTACACGTGCAGGCAGTCATGGTGAGGTCGAAGCCATTCGGATTCGAGTTCATACTTGGTATGAACGGTATAACAGCCCTGGGGGGAATGATCATTGATGATCGGCGACACGTGCAGCTCAGACTGAAGAACCCTTCCCTCTGTGGGGCCGTTAGCGACGGGCTCAAGATAGAGGAGCGTGACTTCTCGGCATCGTTTGACCCTGTCAACCGTTCATGGACCGCAGCGTGGAAATGGTCTGAAGGGGCGGAGCCAGGTGCCTTGCGAAATACTATGGAGGAGTACCCCCCGGCCGAAGAAGCAAGAACTGCGTACGAAGAGGAACTGGACACATGGATCGATAATGGATGGTTAGTGCCTTATAACGAAGAGGAGTTCGGACCGCCGAAGGGTCTGATCCCGCCCATGGCGGTCGTTCAGCCTAACAAGAGCAAGGAGCGTCCCGTAATGGACTTTAGGGAGCTGAACGACCACATTGAAACGTTCACTGCTGACACCGATATATGCGCCCAGAAGATGCGCGAGTGGCGGCGAGAGGGTCCAAACGTCGCTATGATCGACCTAACGAAGGCGTACCATCAGATACGCATAGATAAATCGCTTTGGCCATATCAGACCGTAGTGTTCCTGCGGCGCAGATACTGTTTGACCCGACTGGGCTTCAGCCTGAACGTAGCTCCGCTGATAATGAAGGCTGTGGTGAGCCGCGTACTCTCCCAAGATCAGGTTGTGGAGAGAGGGACATCCACGTACACTGACGACATTTTAGTGAATGAAAACGTTGTGAAAGCCCGCCGCGTGGAGGAACACCTCGCTCGCTATGGACTAACATGCAAGCCTCACGAGCATGTAGTCAATGGTGCTCACGTGCTGGGACTGAAGGTCTTGGGCTTAGACAGAAAGTTGGTGTGGAAAAGAGATAATCCGGTCCCACGAGTCTCCGACCGTCTGACTCGCCGTTCCGTGTTTTCCTATTGCAGTAGGCTAGTAGGTAACCTTCCCGTTTGCGGTTGGTTTAGGATCGCGGCGGCGTTCGTCAAAAGGAAGGTGAACAGTACCACCACAAATTGGGATGAGGTAGTAAACGACGTTGAGCTGTGGACGCTTCTCACCGAGATTGCTGACGAGGTAAGGAAGCGAGACCCTGCGCATGGAATGTGGAATGTCGCTGGCGATCATGGCAGAGTTTGGGTGGACGCCAATTCATTGGCCATAGGAATCGCGATTGAAGCCGACGGTTCGATCATAGAGGATGCTGTTTGGCTATGGCCGGACGATGCCCGATCTGAGAGCGCTCACTGCGTTGAATAAGGACTCAGCCAAAGGGACTCTGTCGGCAGCAGAGATATTGTTGGCAGTGTTGAAGCAGAAGCCTCCGAGCGTTGCACGCAAGTGATGGGGAAGCAAAGTTTTGGACGAAAATGAGGAAAAGATCACATTAGATTCTTTTCTGGAATTTTTGCAGTCTCAGGTAGAAATCAAAGAGGCTGTCATCACTTGTGCGAAAGGAAGCAGTGAGTACAAAAGAAATGTAGAGCACAGCGAATTGCAACAGAAGCGCAAGAAAGAGTGGCCTTCATCGACAGCAGCGCTCCAGGTGACGATTCAGAACGAACGAAAATGCACCTTCTGTTCAGAGAAATATGACAGTGAACGATGTCGACATTTCAATTGCACTGATTTAAAGGGACGTTGAAAGATAGTTAGAGAAAGACGAGCTTGTTTTTCATGTTTGGAGATAGGCCAAACAGGAAAGGCAAGCTATCTTCCATCTTGATAAGTGGAAGTCTAACTTACCGCTGGTGATAAAAGTAGCCCTGAGGACTGATGCTAACGATCAATAAGTCGCCTCAAAAACGTTAGGAGTGCCACGGTGCAAATATAAGGATGCGTTGACGCTCGTTACACCATGTGAAGCTGCGTTAGAGGGTCATGACACAAAAACTGAGCTGCTGTGTTTAGTTTCCAAAGTGTTTGATCCAATCGGGTGTTTAGCCCCTTTCATTATAAGAGCAAAAATCATCTTTCAACTACCTTGGGAAAGCGGTTCAGATTGGGATGAAATTATTCCGACTGCCCTTTTCACTGAATGGCAGAAATGGAAACAGCAACTGAAGACGTTACCACAATTTTTGGTCCAAAGAACGTTGGTACCTATAGACATGAAGGTGGTCTCGTCCATTGAATTACACATATCTGCGGACGCATCTGAGAAAGCTTATGGTGCCGTCGTTTTCCTCAAAATAGAAACGTTTGGAGAAGAAAGCTTCGTGAATATGGTCATCGCAAAGTCGTGAGTAGCCCCATTTCAAAGAATAACTTTACCTCGATTAGAACTAACGGCCGCTTTAATAGCCGCTCGCCTTGTTTGCTATGCAAAACGGGAATTGGAAATGCCAATTGCTCGCATTATATGTTGGACCGATAGCCAGGGCGTATTAATTTGGATACAGAGTCTGTGATCGCTTGACTGTCCAGTAGTTAGGTCACTCCCGTAAGTTAGCTGCACGAATGAGCCGAACCCCTCCCCCCCGCCGTTTCCTCAACTGACAAGTTATCATTTTGATCGGCAACTGGGTGCGGCAACCTGACAGCAAATTCCTTCCTCGCCAGAATGGCCTAATTTACGTACATCTCTGCTGCTACTTAAGCAGACCGCTTCGATGCTCAGAGTTCTTCTCTTTTCTGACGTTTTCCGTTTCGCCGTCGAATTGCACGCCTCCGTTCCGTACTCCGTCAACGTCTTTCCTTGTCCCGTCGTCGTACCGAATACGTCTGTACGTTCGTATTCACATAGATATATATTTGGTTTATTGTTGCCGTTTACTTCAAATAAACGGTATCGTTGCTGAAACTGAGGTTGCGTAGAGTAGCAACGACAGAGTCCTTCCAGGAATTGGAAGCCCTTTGTTCAAAATCGCGTACAAGAAATTCAGACGTTGGTAGAGCCAGTGAGTTGGCGTCATTGCGCAGGTAAGGACAATCCTGCTGACCTTCTGAGTCGAGGAGCAACTGTGGAAAATCTCAAAGCGAACATGTGCTGGTGGCATGGATCAGCTTGGTTGAATTCAGCTGAGGCATTTCGGTCAAAACGAAATACTGCATACGCGGGAGCAGACAGACTGAGATGTATTGCTAACCAAGAAGAGAGTAAGGAAGTGCTCAGTATCTTTGTAGGAGAAAAGGGTAAGGATCACCGTTCATTGTCGTTGCGATATAGCAACTTTGAACATCTTATACGAATAACAGCGTGGCTAGTCCGTTTCACAAGGAACTGTCGAAGTGAACAGCAGACGCGGAAGTACGGTTTAATTTCTGTTGAAGAATTATGCGAAGCAGAAAAACAATGGTACCGAAATGTTCAGAGCGAACATTTCGAAGACGAGATCGACTGCATTGCAAGCAGCAAGCCATTGCCTAAGTTCGATAAGCTGTCGAGATTCGACCCATACTTGGATAGTAATGGTGGGCGCGTGCAATGTGCGAACATATATGAAGGTGCAAAGCGTCAAATAGTACTACCGCCAAATCATGTAGTTGTGGATCTTTTGGTCATGAGATGTCATGAAAGGCAATTACACGCAGGGGTGGAGCACACCTTGTCAAATTTACGTCAAAGCGTATGGATTCTGCGTGGCATAAGTTGTGTAAAAAGAAACATTCGTACCTACGTCGTTTGCAAAGCTCAACGTACTGCTCCCTTTGAGCAAAAAATGGCATCCCTTCCAGCGAATCGTCTGCAAGCGACATTCCCTTTTGAAAATACCGGGCTAGACTTCGTTAGACCGTTCGTTATACGTACGACGAGGAAGAACGCATGACAAAGCGCACATTTGTCTCTTCACCTGCATGACGACTCGTGCTATTCATTTGGAGTTAGTCTCAGATCTAACGGCCACAAGGTTCATGCAGGCTCTTAGGCGTTTCTTTGCTCGACGGGAACGCCATCCTGTAATCGAATGTGACAATTTTAAGACATTCAAGACGGTGAACCAGGAATTACCAAGCTATTTTAACAAAGAAACTGTTGAAACTGTACAACGGGAATTATCATCGAATCGTATACGATGGAGGTTTATAACCGGAAGAGCACCGTGGACAGGTGGCTATTGGAAACGTTTAGTGAGGTCAGTAACGGTTTCACTGCGAAAGATCCTCGGAAAGGCTTTATCGGAAAAAGAAGAAATGATCACAGTACTCTGTGACATAGAGGCCATGATCAATGCTAGGCCGTTAACCTTCGTTGGTGACGACCCGAGAGACATGACTCCCCTTACACCTTCTCACTTTCTCATTGGAAGGGACGATATGGACCGCACCCGAGCCACCACGTGGGTATTATCAACAGCATGGTGGACAGAGCTGTACACGTATGTAGCCCAGAATTCTTAAAACCAAAAATAAGGCACATTATGGGAAGTTTGTTAGCGAATTGTTAGGTTACCCCAGGAAACTCATTATTTCTGCCGTTAACCGGAGACTCAACAATACAAATAGCACAAGAGTCAGATCAAAAATGAATGCGACTCTTGTTTTGCCCTATTACCGAGGATTAGCCGAAAATATCACACAGATCAGCAGGAGATTGAATTTTGAAGTGTACTTCATTGGTTCAAGGAACATAAGATCTTTACTCAGAAATGATAAGACCAAGGTTTCGGTCAGTCAAAAAGGTGGTGTTGTTTATGAAGTTAAATGTAGTTGCTCCGCCTCGTACATTGGGGAAACAGGCAACACTGCAAGCCATAGATTCAACGAACACTTGGCCAATGTCACCCGTTACAATAATGCTTATTCCGGACAATTGCGAAGCCCCAGGGATTGAACCTGAGCAACAGTATTACTGTCGAAAGGGGGTTGGCGTGCGCGATTCCTATTGGTCATCCCGACCACGTTGTATTGTGATCGTGATAGTTTGTGGGACTTTGGCTGTGCTAGCGAGGTTGAAGTAAACGGTTTAACGCGCTTTGTGTCCTCACGCAAAAACTAGGTAGTTTGCTGTAGTGAACAATGCTAAAGCGAGATTGGATGGGACTTTGATTAGACAAAGGGGCCGCCCACAAACACTGGATCCTAACAAGATAATGGTCAATGCTGTGAAATGTTCAGCAATAGTGGAACATACGGCACAGTGCCAAGGTTCTCTTGAACCAAGAGTCCTTTGCTATGAGAATCGTTTTGGCATAAGAAAAATCAAAGAAGCTATTTTTATAATACACAATAGGACAATTAATAGAAACAGTGGGTGTGATATCAGTGATATTTGGACTACCATCATAAGAGAGAAAGGTGTTTGTGATATCTCAAAGGTTGGACATACTTCAAGCGTCCAAAGAGTTTAAAACCGGGTTTTAGCCCTTTACTTCCTGGTTTAAGATTAGCCTTCCTTACCATGTTCTTAGACTATTTCTGAAGACAGGTTTTTTTGTAACTGGGCGGTGGATCATGTTGGAAGAGTACGGTTGTGCACCCGTTGAGTTCTATCTACCGTTTCCTGTAAGAACACCGAAGCAACCTAACCAATGGCTAGTTGATTGGTTGTGTTAGTGGAAAAAACAGGCAAACAGTAAACGTACGATCGCTTTTTATTTTCGTAGCTTTCGGAATCGTCTGATTCCGTCGTCAGCGAGATGGTGAATAGCACCATCTCGTGAAAAGCACCATCTCGCGAGATGGTGAAAAGCACCATCTCGTCCTTTTCACCATCTCGCTGACTACGGAATCAGATGATTCCGAAAGCTACGAAAATAAAAAGCGATCGTACGTTTACTGTTTGCCTGTTTTTTCCACTAACACAACTGTAGCGGAGCTATACGAAAATATCGTACTAGGCGTTTGCCTGAGAATGTTTGATAGATACCGTATTAGTTAGTCAAAAAAGAGTGATTCGGTCTCTGTCTTGACGCTCGCGTAATCCTCGACATTGGTGACCCGTACTCTATGGATACTCCAACCACGGCCGACCTTCACTTAACGTCAGCTCTCGCGGTAAAACTTCCTCCCTTCTGGCCACAAAATGCAAAGGTGTGGTTCGCGCAAGCAGAGGCACAATTCGCACTGGGCCGAATAACTGCCTCCCAGACCAAGTTCTACCATACGATAGCCTCGCTCAACGAAACCGTCGCTCGTGAGGTCGAGGATTTGTTGGAGCCTCAGGGTGATCACCCTTATGAACATCTGAAACAGAAATTGATGGACCGCTTTGTCCCTACGGAGGAAGAAAGATTTCGCACTTTAACCAACACATCCCCTCTCGGTGATCGTCGCCCGACACAACTGCTACGTGAGATGCGTCATGCCGCCGCAGGCATTGTCGACGTTGAAAGCCCCTTCTTTCGTCAATTATTTTTGCATCGACTGCCGCCGGCTGTGCAGTTGGTTTTAAAAGCGTTTCGCTCAGCTACCATCGATGACCTCGCGCGGGCCGCAGATAACCTTGTCGCTGTCGACAGTCCGGTGAACGCCATGACAGGCGCGAATGCCGCTGTCGATTCGTCTGACGCACAGCAGCTCCGACAAGACATAGCTGACCTTCGCCGACAAGTACGCTCGCTTACTATGTCTCCGTCTCGATTTCGTTCCGCATCAGCCAGCTCACCTCGCACTTCGCCTTCACGGCATCCGGCTCGTCGTCGTTCATCGCCTTCACCGCCTACGAACGTTTGCTATTTTCATCGGAAATTCGGCCGCCGCGCACGTCGCTGCCGCCAACCCTGCTCCTTTTCGGGAAACTGACTCGCCGGACCCTCCAGGCGGTAGAGAGTCCGGCATTCCTATATAACCGCCAACTTTTTTTCATCCAAGACAGGTTGTCAAAGATCAAATTTTTGGTCGATACTGGATCGCAAGTCAGCGTGCTGCCCACGCAGTCTCATCAACAACGGCTGCCGGACTCAACTGCCTTGCTCGCCGCTAATGGCGCCCGCATTGCAACGTACGGCACCCGAAGGCTTACCGTTGATTTCGGCATGGGTTCTCCCTTCAAGTGGTCTTTCCTCATCGCCAGCGTGCGTTACCCAATCCTGGGCGCCGACTTCCTACGTCACTTCAATCTTCTCGTCGATGTAAAACGTCAGCAGCTCATCAATGCGAGAACGTACGCTAATGTGCCATGCACTCCACTGCAAGTTAACCTTGTCGACTATACAGGCGCCCTCAGGCGAGCAGACAGTCGCCCACACCGCATCCTAGCCCGTTTTCCCCAACTCACGTCGTGCACGACCGCGACAGAACCGGTCCGCCATGCAGTTAAACATCGTATTGTCACATTCGGACCGCCTGTTTTCAGTCGCCCGCGGCGGTTGCCACCGCAGAAGCTACGAGCCGCTAAGCAGGAATTCGACACCATGCTCCGGTTGGGAATTATTCGTCCGTCCAGCAGCAGTTGGGCATCGCCCCTTCATATGGTACCTAAGAAACAGCCGGGCACCTGGCGCCCGTGCGGCGACTACCGAAAGCTGAATAACATTACGAAGGCAGACAGGTACCCAATACCCAACCTTAACGACTTCTCCTCACAATTGTATGGCAGGCACGTGTTTTCAAAACTTGATTTGGTCCGCGCTTATCAGCAAATTCCGGTTCACGACAAACACATACCCAAGACGGCGGTGACAACACCTTTCGGTTTGTACGAGTATCTCCGCATGCCTTTTGGGTTGCGAAATGCTGCTCAAACATTTCAAAGGTTTATGGACGAAGTCACGCGAGGACTCGATTTCTGTTTTGTCTACTTGGACGATATTTTGGTGGCCAGCAAAACAGAACAAGAGCACGACGACCATTTAGAGCTGTTGTTTCAACGCTTAACACAGTATGGAGTTCGGCTTAATCCTGACAAGTGTATCTTTCACGTATCAAGTTTAGCTTTTCTCGGGTTCCAGTTGTCCGCCAGCGGCATACGACCGCTCCAGGAAAAAGTGGACGTCATCCAGCGTTTCCCTACGCCGTCTAGCATCAGAGAACTGCGACGTTTCCTCGGGTGCATAAATTTTTACCGTCGATTTATTCCTAATGCAGCAGTCTTGCTAGCCCCTTTCGAACGACTACTCTCGTCGCAGCCTGACAAACAAGTCATACACTTTTCACCCGAACTTTGTCATGCTTTTGAACGCGTTAAGCAAGCCCTCGCAGACGCAGTTTTGCTAACACACCCGGCTGAGAACGCCCCACTAGCATTGGTAGTCGACGCCAGTGATATTGCCGCAGGTGCGGTGCTTCAGCAAAAAGTGAACGGTCAATGGGCCCCGTTGTCATTCTTCTCTCAACGTTTTCAACCACGCGAAACGCGCTACAGCGCTTTCGGTCGGGAACTTCGGGCCGTCTATGCAGCCATTCGTCATTTCCGTTATTTTCTAGAAGGACGCCAGTTCACAATATGGACGGATCACAAGCCTCTGGTTCAGGCGCTAAAGAGAGGCACAGGAATGCGCTGCCCTCGCGAGGTCAGACAACTCGACTACATTACCTCCTTCACCAGCGACATTCGGCATATTAAAGGCAAGAATAATGCGGTGGCCGACGCTTTGTCTAGAGTGTCACTCAACGCTCTGTCTTTCATTCTTGATTCCGCTGACCTCAAAGCTTTAGCCGCCGACCAGGAAACTGGTACAGATCTACAACGAATGATAAGCAGCCCAGCGTTGCGCATGACCAAGGTCGAGGTCCCAAATTTGAACGTCACTCTGTGGTGCGATTTATCGCACGACCGAGTCCGCCCGTTCGTACCAGCATCTTGGCGTCGCAAAGTTTTCTCCATCCTCCATTCTCCGTCACACCCAGGTATTCGAGCTACTCGCCGGTTGATCACGCAACATTACATTTGGCCCTCTATGAACCGGGACATAGCCCACATGGTGAGGAATTGTGATTTGTGTCAGCGCACCAAGATTCAGCGTCACACGAAGGCACCCCCCACCGTTTTTCACATACCGGCTCACCGGTTCGACCATGTTCATTTAGATCTTGTTGGACCATTCCCACAATGCCGCGGATATTCCTACCTCGTCACCATGGTTGATCGTTTTACACGATGGCCTGAAGTCGTTCCGATAAAAGATGCCACTACGGCTACCGTCGCCAGAGCCTTCTTATCTACTTGGATCGCCAGGTTTGGTGTTCCCTCCGTCGTCACTACGGATCAAGGCAAACAGTTCCAGAGCTCCTTTTGGCACGAACTGACGTCTTTGTTGGGCGTAAAATTGGCACCCACTACGGCTTATCATCCTCAATCAAATGGCCTCGTCGAACGGCTGCATCGCCAGTTGAAATGCGCGCTCACCGCTCACGTACAAACCTCTCGATCCTGGCTCGATGCCTTACCTCTGGTGTTGCTTGGCCTCCGCACCGCGGTCAAGGAGGATTTACGGCATTCGTCTGCCGAGCTGGTTTTCGGTACACCGTTACGCCTTCCTGGTGTTGTCTTTGGCCAGACGTCCCCTTGCACGAGCGTGGACGAACACAGTGACGAACTGCAAGCATTTTTTGAGTCGGTCCGACCGGTCCCCACGCGACAGCCACGAAATCGCGGATGGTTCGTGCCTAAACAGCTACACACCTGCACGCACGTTTTCCTGCGTCACGATGCTGTGCGGCCACCACTCTCGCCTACCTTTGACGGACCATATAAGGTGACAGCAAGAACGGCAAAGACGGTTACGATCATTCACAACGGCAAACTAAAAACCGTCTCCATCGACAGGGTCAAGCCTGCCTTCATAGACCCTGGCTCCACTGCACCCAAACGACACGTTCATTTCTCTCCCACCGTCGAATTCGTTCCGTAAATTCTGGAGGGAGGCTGTGTAGCGGAGCTATACGAAAATATCGTACTAGGCGTTTGCCTGAGAATGTTTGATAGATACCGTATTAGTTAGTCAAAAAAGAGTGATTCGGTCTCTGTCTTGACGCTCGCGTAATCCTCGACACAACCAATCACCCTTTTTATTTTCGTAGCCATTGGTTAGGTTGCTTCGGTGTTCTTACAGGAAACGGTAGATAGAACTCAACGGGTGCACAACCGTACTCTCCAACATAGACTATTTCTGTCATTATTAGCCGATGAAGACGGGACGCGGTTGGTCCCGAAAGCTACGGTGACTTTTTAATAAAATTCGATCAAACGGTGTTCAGCGTACTATCATATCATGTTTTTTCTAAGTTCTCCATAAATATTTCAGCCAAAATTGGTGATAATGAACTACCTATTGGAATACCCTTTGACTGTCGGAAGAAGTTGCCTTGAAATTGGAAATAGTTACAAGGTGTCCTCGGTTAACGTCGCTTCACTTAGCGTCGTTTTCGCTATAGCGTCGCTCGTGAACGGGCGGGAAAATACAGTACACATAAAGATTGACAGGTTCGACCGTTTGGCTAGTGTAACTCTGCCTTGAAGTAACGGTTACCTCTCTGTTTGAAATGAATAGAATCGTTATGATGGACGATGTGACTGCCCAGCACCCACTAGGGTGTGATGGATGATGCGCCTGATCAGCGCCTACTCAGTGAGGCCGTCTGGCAAAGTCTGACGAGGGGGGCACGGAGGTTGCTGACAGACGGCCTCCTCTTCCGGTTAAGTGTTCGCTATAACTTGGACGCGCCCATGCCCCTGCGTGGTCAGTGCGCGTCCCATTCACTGTCCGCAAGTGCAAACCGCTTATCATTCGCGTCGATATACAAAAGGCACGCACAGCAGCAGACACTGGATAGGTTTTTGCAGCACAGATAAGCATGAAGGTGGGCTATATTGGTAGCCTGTAATATCAGTATTACTTCTGCTACTCGGAAATACTGAAAATAGAGCCGAATAAAACGTATTTTTATTTTGCCAATATCTTAAGGTAACTTATAGCTGGCGCAGAGCACGGTGGAATAGCTCCGTAGGTCTCGGTTTCTTGGCACCGCCATCATGGGCTGCGAACGCATCACCCGCAGCCCCTCTCAAAATAATAATAAAGTCAGTTTCATTTAACGCCGTTTTTAAAGTGTGCCGGTGAGAGTACCTGCGTCAATCCTTTTACAGTATCATTACGGTACCTCAATGCCATGTTGTACGCACACAGTTAGTTGTCTCGTTGAGGAATAAAAGACATACGCCTACGGCCCAACCAGCAGCGCTACAATTGGTGACCCGTGAGCTCCATACGAGATGGACAACGTGTCTCAAAAATTGAACACCAGTTCCCTCAGTCGTCTAACAAGCGAAGACACTGAGCTCGCCGCCAACTCCATGGTCAAGCTGCCCCCCTTCTGGTCAAAAGATGCCCATCTGTGGTTCGCACGCATTGAAGCTCAGTTCCGCCGTTCACGAATCACGTCGGATGCCGCGATGTTCGATCACGTCGTAGCTGGTCTAGAACCGGATGTGGCCACAGAAGTTCGCGACATATTGATCGCACCGCCAGCGGAGCAAAAATACGAAACCCTGAAGAAAGCGATCATTACTCGCCTCACCGACTCGTCGAGTAAGAGGTTACAACAAGTCCTCCATAAGGAAGAGCTCGGCGACCGAACGCCATCTCAGTTCTGGCGTCACCTACAGGCTCTCGCGGACACGACCGTGGGTGAGAGCGTTCTCCGTGCCATTTGGTTACAACGTCTTCCGGTAAACGTACAGTCTATTCTCGCTGGTCAAGACCTTGGCTTCACAATGAATCAGTTACTGGCCATTGCTGACAGAGTGGCAGAGGTATCTCAAATGGAAGTAATGCCAGTCGTTTCTCAAAGCGATCCCTTGACACAACTCACTGGCCAAATTGACGCTATCTCCCGTCGCCTCAACGACCTAGAGCTGCAACAACGGACGATGTCGTGGTCTGGGCCCAAGGGAACCAATGCTTCTTCCCGAAGAACCTATCGGTGTACAGAGAGAAGCCGACGAACACCTTCTGAGGTACGCCATGCTGACGTGTGCTACTATCACAGACGTTTTGGCCGCGACGCTAGACGCTGCCAGCAGCCATGCACGTTCGAGCTGCAGGGAAACGGCGAACCCAGGCAGTAGACGCGGGCGCTGCCTGGGGACCGCCAAAATCCCGCAGACTTTTCGTGTTCGACCGCCTTACAAGAACACGATTTCTGGTCGACACAGGAGCCGAAGTCAGCGTCCACCCGCGTGTCAGTCCCCATAGGCTCAGCGCAACTGACATCCAGCTTTCAGCTGCTAATGGGAGCAAAATTAAGTCTTACGGCAAGTTCACTTTGACAACCGATTTTGGTCTCGGTCGCACATTCACTTGGGATTTCATGTGCGCCGATGTTACACAGCCCATAATAGGCGCTGACTTCCTCTTTAACTTCGGCCTTATTGTCGATCTCAAACACGGAAAACTGGTTCACCGCGCCACGAGCGCCAGTTGTACAGGTATAATAGGCTCGGCAGTCACCCTGGGCATCAAAGCGATCAACCCTACAGCCTCGGAATTCCTCAGGCTCCTTGCAGAATTCCCCTCCCTCACACGCCCGCAAATGTCTAGCGGACAGGTGAACCACGGCATCACTCACCATATCCTCACTGAAGGCCCCCCTAAGGCAGCACGGCCGAGGCGCCTACCGGCTGACAGACTCAGAGCAGCAAAAGCCCATTTCGCTGCACTGCTCGACCAAGGCATTATACGCCGCTCATCCAGCCCCTGGTCCAGCGCTCTGCATCTCGTGCGAAAGAAAAATGGCGACTGGCGCCCTTGCGGCGATTTCCGGCCTCTCAACGCCGTAACCGTCCCCGATCGGTACCCAATTCCGCATATAGAAGATGTCTCAGCAGCGCTGCACGGCAAGCATATTTTTTCAACTATAGACCTTGTTCGTGCTTATTACCACATCCCTGTCGAACCGAGTGACATTCCAAAGACTGCCATCACAACGCCCTTTGGGTTGTTTGAGTTTGTCCACATGCCTTTTGGCCTGCGCAACGCAGCCCAAACGTTTCAACGCTTCATTGACACCGTTTGCAAGGATTTGCCTTTCGTTTTCGCATACATCGATGATATTCTTGTTTTCTCGAGAAATGCAGAGGAGCATCGCTGCCATTTGCGAACCTTATTCCGCCGTCTTAGCGACTATGGCATACGTATCAATGCAGCCAAGTGCGTTCTGGGCAAGGAAGAAGTAGACTTCCTTGGCTCACGAATTTCAAGCGCAGGGATCATGCCCTCTCCAGACAAGATACAAACAATACGTGACTTTCCACGACCCACTGACAAAAAGGCGTTACTCAAATTTCTAGGCATGGTCAATTTTTACAGACGTTGGATTCCCAACGCAGCTCGCCTCGAAGCTCCAATTTATGCCATTGTCCCCAAAGCAGGCCAAACTTTCGTATGGTCCACTGCAGCAGCGGAGGCATTCGATACTATCAAAACTACTTTGGTCAATTGCACTTTGCTGACTCATCCGAATCCTAAAAGCCGCTTAGCGCTATTCACTGACGCATCAGACATAGCCATTGGCGCGGTTCTGAACCAACTAGAGAATGGAGCATGGAGACCGCTTGCCTTTTTCTCAAAGAAACTACAGCCTACGGAAACCAGGTACAGTGCTTACGATAAGGAGCTCCTTGCCATATACTTGGCAATCAAACGTTTTCGCCATCAACTAGAAGGTCGTCAGTTTACTATTTTCTCCGATCATAAGCCGCTATCGTTCGCATTTCATCAGAAACCGGAAAGTTGCTCCCCGCGGCGCCTACGTCAGTTAGAATTCATCGCCCAGTTTACAACTGACATCAGGCATATTAACGGTAGTGCAAATACAGTCGCTGACGCCCTATCACGGATCGATGAGATACATATTTTTGACCCAGAATCCATCGCGGACGCTCAAGCAACAGATGATGAATTGCAGCAAATTCTTCAGAACAATACTTCACTACAGCTCGAAAAGATTTCTCTCCCTCGCACAGGTAAGACAATCTGGGTCGACACGACCGCAGGAAAACAACGACCCTACGTTCCTTTGGCATTACGGCGTGAACTTTTCGACGCTATACACAAACTGTCACACCCAGGTGTCAAAGCCACTACTGCTATGCTGACCGCTCGATTCGTTTGGCCCTCCATACGAAGGGACTGCCAAACTTGGACCAAGTTGTGCATAGAGTGCCAACGTTACAAAGTAGTCCGTCACACGAGAAGTGCCCCGGGTACGTTTTTTATGCCCGACCGGCGGTTCGCGCATGTGCATCTCGATATTATTCAACTCAGCCCTTCCGAAGGCTACTCTTACTGTCTAACAATGATCGACCGTTTTACCAGATGGCCAGAAGTCACGCCTATTTCGGACATTTCAGCCGAAACGGTAGCAAAAGCTTTTTATGCCTCCTGGATCACACGTTTTGGATGTCCAGAAACAGTCACTACAGATCGCGGTAGACAGTTTGAGTCCGTCCTCTTTCAGAAACTTCTAGAACTTTTCGGAATCAAACGCAACCGAACAACCGCCTTTCATCCACAAAGCAACGGACTCATCGAACGTTTTCATCGAACGCTAAAAGCCGCGTTGAAAGCCCATAGAACGTCCAAATGGACAGACGTTCTGCCAATGGTCCTTCTCGGCCTCCGTACTGCACCTAAAGCTACAACCGGCGTTTCGGCAGCGGAACTCACATACGGAACCGTCCTCCGACTGCCAAGCGATTTTTTCCTTCAGTCAGCTAAACAAGAAGACCCGGCTACCTATGTCGGTTGCCTCGTTAGGGTAATGCGAGATTTGCGACCCACCCCGACCACCAGGAACCGGTCTAGCGCACAAGTCTTCGTTAGCCCAAATCTGTCATCTTGCTCGCATGTTTTCCTTCGCAACGACGCCGTTCGACGACCATTGGATCCTACGTACGATGGTCCATTCCGGGTCATCACCCGTCATGACAAAACATTTGTCCTCGACATTGCTGGACGCCAAACGACTGTCAGCATCGATCGGCTCATACCAGCCCACCTCGCCAACGAAACGACACAGCAGGTGACACAGAGCGACACGTCAATTCAGCACGAAGCCGGTCCACGATCGCGGAGAAAAGTCTCTTTCTCTGCGAGGCCTGATTACGTTTACTACTAACGCTGGCACTGGCGAGGGGGTAATGTGCCGGTGAGAGTACCTGCGTCAATCCTTTTACAGTATCATTACGGTACCTCAATGCCATGTTGTACGCACACAGTTAGTTGTCTCGTTGAGGAATAAAAGACATACGCCTACGGCCCAACCAGCAGCGCTACAAAAGCTTAACGTCACTTCTCCAGGAACGCATCCTGGCGTTAAACGAGGACCCCCTGTACCTTCTTTTAGGCAGGACTTGACTAATTCTATAATATTAAACGGACTAAGCTTTGTTCGTTCTCCCAGTGTGCTGTCTCTTTCTAGTAAACTTTCCAATCTTTGTAAAATTTGCTCCAAAGGTATGCTGTTGAAGAGATCTTTAACGTCATAGCTCACCGCGAAGTCTTCTTGTTCCGTATTTGTGCTTCCCAGTTCTATGAGGAGTACACTGGAATTGGAAACGTGAGAAGGACGTTTTCCTGTAAGGGGCTGGATAAGCTTTGCTAAGAATGGACTTATCCTGGATGCAATGCTGTTTACATTTGATATCACAGGTCTGAACGGTACCCCTTCTTTGTGAATTTTCGGTAAACAATAAAGTTGAGGGCACTTGATATTGCTAGTAAAATGTATCCAACGTGCGACTTAATAGTCGGAGCTCTTTGATTTCTTTACCAAATCTAGACAGTAACTGAATAAGATCAGTTCTGACAGAGCCAGTAGGATCGTTGTTAAGAGAAATGTGGGAATCAAAACCTCCGAAAATGGGGCTCACTTTTTAGTCCTTCCGTATTTCTTAAGTGGTAGTAGTACATCCGCAACAGCCTGTTTTCGTAGTCACCACTGACCAAATATCACTAATCTCAAGCCCGGTGTCTGTTGATGCGGATGTACAATGCATCTTTAACTTTCCTTAACCAATAGTTGCTTTGTCGTCAGAGCCTCGAGATTCTTAAAGTTTCATCGGGTGCTGGACATTCCGCCATGTGACCTACGGACGCAGACCCGTTAATACAATCTTCCATAATATCTTTAGGATGTTCCGTCTGACGTCATCCTCGTCCGGTCACGTTTTCTCCTCTACTTCTTCTTTCAGCATTTCTGTATCTCTCTTAATCCCCGCAAGATGTTGTTCAAATCTATGACGAATTCCATTTCCAGTTTCCCCAATGCGTGAGGCTGCACATCCGCATTTAATTTGGTACATCGCTCCTGGAGTTTCTTCCAGACCGGTCTTTAATTTGTCCGAGTGAAGGAGAGACCTCAAATTATTGTGGTTTTTGAAAACCACTTTAAGTCCACCCAAGTTTGATATCTTTTGAATCTGCTCTCCTACACAATTGTAGTATGGAATGACTATTGTACCTCAGGTTGCTCCGAAAGCTTCGAAGTTTCTCGTTAAAGGTACGTTATAATTCATCGTTGATTTATATTCTACTTTTTTCGATTCAAAAAACGGGTTCCACTGCCGTGCCAAGGAATCTTCTAAACTTAAGAAATCAGCAGATAATTAAGGGTTCAACTTTCTTTATACAACTGTTGGATGAAGGCTGGAAAGAGCGGACATATAAAGGCATGACAAAGCGGTGAAATAAGACTACGTGGCACCTTCCGCTGATGAATAGTCTTTGGCGCAATTTGATAAAGAACTGCTGGTCGAAGCTCGCTCGGCCACAATTTGGCGAAGCACATCGTCCGTACGTTTGTGGGCAGCTTGATCTGCGTGCATTGCTCTACTCAAGTCATTGACAATCTAACAATGTTACTGCCATTTAGTGAATCGATGAAGCTAAACCAGTATACACTCACTTCGGATAAAATTCTAACTTGATCTTTCAAAGCATATACCGTGTCAACCAAGGTCCTGAAAATATCACACACTTCAATAACGGTTGAATAACGGCACTTGACAGTTCCTGCTTAACCCCGTTAACATTAACAATAATTGTAGAACAAGCATCCGCCTGTTTATTGAACATTCCTTCTCTAACTACACATCCCGTTCACGATAAGCAAATGTTCCAAACTTACACTGAAAAGTATTCGACATTTCTTACTGTAGTAAATCTATCGACCGATTATCAAGCAACCCACGTTCAGAACAATTCTACTTGTATAACACAATAAACAGTCTTCAAAGAAGTAACCTACTTTTCCTGAACTATTAATTCGTCACCAACAAACTCTTCACAAAATATCTTTTCGTCTTCCGCTATTAAAACGTCCGGAGCTCTACCGTTCCCTGAAAACAGCTAGACTGAAGAGTTAGGGTTAAAAGTAGCAAACATGCTAGAACAAATCAGCGGCTTCCAAGAATCGCTTGTACTGCTGCAATAGGACTCGACAACTTGCAGCAACTCTATTTCGTCAGCGTCGTAACACAACTCCACTTGGTCGGCTAAAAAGTAATTTTAAGAATTGCAGCTGTTCGGCAACTACTGCCCAACTTTACGTTTCTTTCGCATTTTGATTTCCCCATCGACAAATGGTGTGCCAAACCAACTCTTCTGAGTCGGCAACGGCCGGAGGCAATAGCCGTTGTAACGTTTCGGTGATAGGACTTTCAAGGGGTCGTCGATCTTCTTTACAAATTCAGCATGACCAGGAACCGGCATATGCGATACCCTTGCCTTGAGCAGAGGCGACACTTCAGTCTAATCAGGATTACGAAGTTTAAGAGATTGCCAACATTCTATATTACAACCTCGATTTTGGTATACTTCGACGGTGTCGTGGGGGATATAAGAGTGGAGTACTCCTCAGTATTTTCAGATGACAATGCCTCAAGGCTTTCCGACCATCGATTCAAGTCGTCCATATTACCAACGCTGAAAGTAAGCAGCACTCGGTCGTCTAACTTCGAAACGAGTTCTATGGATAGTTTTCCACGAGACCTATCCACCATTCTGCGAGTCACAGTGCCTGCAAGTGCTATTCGACCCTAAAATTAAAAAACATTAAACAGACTTGCTATATAGTATGATGATTTAAATCCCTTATAAATGTAGCCATTTAGATGAGGCGACACTTGCAGAACAACAATGTATTCGGCGAATAGAATGATGCAACAGTCGCCGTCACAGACTCCCTCCAGCTTGGCGTTCGCTTTGATTACTAAAAGAATGTCACCAAGCGATTCCAGTGGCTGCAAAGAACGGCTGGATAAAAGTAATCAAAAAATAGGACAAATACCTCCCCTTCCCAATCAGTGATTATGCTATTCAAAAGATCTAATTGCATTTCTTTTTGCTTTCGCAGATCCGAACAATGATTCTAAAAGCGTGAATTACGATTGGGTCGAACAGGAAGGTGCCTACCGCGATCTCACGATACACTGCTACTGCTCGCTGAGTATCCCCACGGTCTGGGTGGTTCTCCTGAAATGAATGAAATTCAAAAATATTGCCTGGCTACAATGGTCATACCTCCAGGTTTCTTTCAAATTCCAGCAGAGCAACAGCATAGGTTTCGACGTGACGGAAAGGCTGACTCAACCTACTAACCAACAGCAAATCATTGCCGCCCTTGCTTTGCATGAATTGGGCCAGCTTCTCCCTTATTGCGAAAGGTGTGAGTGTGATACAATATGCTAAACGCTAAGTGAATACCTGTTGCAGTTGATAACATTTACTGCCGTTGGGTGATTCTTACAGTATGCAGCCAATAAATGTTTCAATGTTTCGGCGGAGCGTAAGAACTTCCCACCTATCCGTTGGTCACGCGATGCTTTCTGTGCCTCTTCAATAAGATCATGGCAGAAGTCGGATTGGAACTGGATAACTTGACTAATGTTCCCCACCAAACAACTGAACTCAAACTTTGAAACACTAAAAACATTCTTCTAGGTTGGCTGCAACCATACAACAATACGCTACCTACATTTCCGCATCTTTCAAAGGTTTCACATACACTTCCCAAAATCCAACAAGCTCCTCCAGATGCTTCTGCTCGTTTTCCAAAAGGTCTCTAAGCACCTGCGATTCTATCTCAGTAAAAATATAACCAGACTAGCCGCGATACCATATTTCGAAATGCAAGGCGCCTGTCAACATTCACTAGTGAGGAACTGTCAACCTCATTTTCTACTGTAATCCGTGTTTTGGGGGAATAATCTGGAAAAATTGTCAACGGCACTTCTTAAGACAACAATGAACGTACCTGGCTTTTCAACTGACACGTAATTTGAAGGAAACCAACCGGTCTTGTCGTTTAAAGTTCCCTCCCACCATCCTTCGTTAAGCTGCTGGGTAACAACAATAACGTCACCCTTTTTGAAACACAGCTGAGTAGACAAGTGAAAGTATTAGATGCATGGTAGGAATAACAGACGGATGCTTACCTCGTCGTTGTTTCGTCCAGTAAAGTTGTACTTCGCCTGGACCGTCACGACAGCAGAACTTTCCGCTGTCTGACGACTCATAAATAAACTTACAGTAAAAATAAACCAAAATGAACTGCACAAGTTAGCACGAATATTACGCTAAAAGCAGTTGCCGATTACCAATGCCGGTTAAAGAAAACGGTTAAAGTTGAGCGACCAAAAGCGGATAGTATACCTTAAGTATACACAGGTAACATCATCTTGCCCAAGGACTGCAAATGAAAGGAACTATCCATAGCGCTGGGTAAAGCAAAAGAGCGATTCATTGCAATTTTGTGAAGATATTTTGGCTTTTACTGCGGGTTTCCACTGATCCTACAGTAATCCGACATCGTAAACAACGGAATTCAGGTTCATTCGCAAGACAGAACAACAGCAGTGACGTTAGCGTCGTCTTCGTTTGCACGATGATGCCGACGCTAAACTTCGGGAAATACGGATGTTCTCTTGTTCCGGACGGCCATAATATAGGTAGAAGAGCTTAAACGAGGCAACCGAGTTCTATGTTTGCCTCAACCTTGTTGGGCATGGTTCAGTGCCATTTGCTACCGCTATTCCGAGCGTCAAGTTTATGCTTCACAAGGGAGGAGGTCCGCGATTCTTAAGAAGCGATGGAAGACAATGGTGCAACGTTTCCTTATGTGGAACTTATGAAAATTTAATGCGTCCGCTTACACGGCACAGGATATTTGGCGTGCTTCATTTGGCCCTATTCCGTTGGCCATAGCGACTTAGCCATGATCATCGTATGCTCCTGGAAGGCAAACGTACACCGAAACGGTTGTAGTTGCGATTTGGACACGCACGCAGTGTTATTCCCTGCGTATGTCTCCGCCACTGTTTCATCACACCTACATACTGCTGGTCAGTGCACGAACTGACCAGTAGGATGTAGGTGTGATGAAACAGTGGCAGAGACAGCTACAGAAATGAATTAATGATTTTATTCACAACCGTTCATATAACATTTGTCATGTTTGACACGGTTAACCTGTTGAAATTGTTGCAGCGTGTTATGGACACATTTCCTTGCACCTCTATACTTGACGACTACCAGAAGCATAACTACCGTCAACAAGAACGACAAGCAGGCAAAGTAATATACGATATTGGATATGACATTCCTCCCTTTTTCCAGCTATGAGACGCGTAGACGCTATGTGGGCGTAGCTGATTTACGTGGCGTCTAATGGCCACTCCATCAGTCGTGCGAAGCGTATACATAACACGACCTATCTTGGCAGTTATGACTGCTCCAATCCATTTCTTCGTACGACCATACATTCTGACGAATACTGGATCATTGACTTGAAAATCCTTGGTAATTCGGTGTTTGAGTCTTCTTGGTCGCCACGGTACGGGTTTAACCGATCTAAACAAGTTGTTAGCTTCCTGTTAATAAAGAGCTCGGCTGGACTAACATTTGTTTCCGCGGACGGCGTTACATGTTGTGTTAACAATAATCGTGCAAGACGAATATTCCAATTGTCAGGTGACTCCTTTTTTAAGAATTCTTTCACACTTTGCACACAACGTTCTACTTGGCCATTTGATGCCGGGTGGAACGTGACGATAGTCATTTGGCGAATGTGATTTGGCCTTAAGAACTGTGCGAATTCCGACGGAGTAAAAGCAGTGCCATTGTCCGAAACTACACAACCAGGCAGTCCATGAGTTGAGAAAAGTTCCCTCAGAACTGTGACGGCTGCTCTTGTCGTTGTCGACGGAACAATACGCACTTCCAACCTCTTTGAAAAAGCGTCGACTGCAATGAAGAAAGTTTTACTTTGAAAGGGCCCGAAAAAATCGATGTGTATCCGCGACCACGGTGACTTCGCCTCCAGCCAATAGCTCGAATGGAGTTTCTGCGAGTCATGTATCACTTCTTGGCACTGACAACACGATCACACAAATGATTCTACATCTCGATCTACCTTTGGCCACCAAACATAACTCCCCGCTAGGCGTTTCATCCGTGCCATACCCGGATGTCCAATATGAAGCAGTTTGACGATCTTTTCTCGTAGTTCAAACGGTATTACCACACGACAAGACAAGAGTACGCAACCTTTGTGAGCAGAAAGCTCGTCTTTCCTGCGGAAGAATACTTTAAGTTCTTCAGTTACAATGCCTAATGTCCATCCGTTCATTACCCAGTCACGTACTTGTGACAGAACAGCATCTTTTGTTGTTGCTTTGGCAATTTCCTTTGCGATGTTTGGCGGGTCGGCCATGGATTCCAAAAGAAGGATTTCTAACGCCTGTGGTACGTCCCCGCAACTTCCTGACTGAAGCAATAGAGTCAACGCATCAGCATTTCCAATTTGTTTCCCTGGCCGATAGACTGTTTTTTAGTCGTAGGCACTTAGAGCGATACTCTAACGTATCATACGAGGCGACATCCCTTGAAATTTTTCTCTTTGTCTAATGGGATTGCTGGAAACACTCCATTATTGCGTAGACACGGTTAAACCCCGTTTCTTGGAAGAATATGTTATAAAGTTTTTGGCCAAAGCTTTCGGACGTTTCCTCGTCCATCATCAATGGTAAATAGTAATGTCAACTGTCCAGTCAGTTGATGGTCCTGCAAGCGACGACATCCCGATTGGCGTTTGAATGGAGTTATCCAGCAGGCCTAGCAACGGCTTATGGTCCGTTTTCACCTCGAATGATCGACCATAAACGTAATCGTGGAATTTCTTTATTCCGACCACCATAGACAAAACCTCCTTGTCTATTTGGGCGTAATTGCGTTCGGCTGGAGCTAACGTACGAGAATGAAACTCAACAGGGGCTTCGGTACTATCCGGTAATTTGTGGGCTAAAACACAACCGTTAGTAAGTGTAGTATAGTAGTTTGGTTAGTAAGTATAGTAGTTTGTTTCATACTTGACGCTGAAGACGGGAGTCGTTTCTCCCGAAAGCTTCGTCGTTCTAGCAAGTGCCCAATAAAATTTCTCCCTACACAGGCAATACGTAAAGAAGAAAGAAAGCATGAAGTTAAACGAGCCTGTAAGAAGTCACATTTTCCAAATGGTCAACCGTGCATAAGGAGCACAATCTCTCAAGGCAGCCAGAGAACTGGAAAACACCTTCATACAGATAAAACTTGTCAAAGGTAAGTTGACCTTTCTATTTAAATGTAGAGACAACCATGTACTTCCACGATCCTTTCGGTTGAAATGGAACCATCACTGCACCTCTCATACTGCCCAAATCCTATGCTCTAGCTGCTTCGCCCTTTTGAGAGATACCATCAGGCAACAGGCATTTCCTCGCGCTAGCACGAGATAAGCATAAGAAAGCATCAATTTTTCTGCAAAGTTCGATTGACTCAACCCTCTTCTCTGACCTTAACGAGCACGTAAGAGGCTCAGCTGCGAAGTTAGCCGATACTCAATGTAGAACTCTCATCAAAAAATTCAACGAGCTGATCGTCCCAAGAGATTTAGTCGTCACCAGAACCAGACCACCCACTAGGCAGGAAGATCAAGATCTTGGCCAAATTGTTGTCGACCATAGTTCGGCTCCACTGGACTCTAGGACAAAGGCAGTTTTAAAGATGGGGTTACATTTTGTACCATCCAGGAAAGTTTCACGTACCCTAGACCTGATAGCCTGTGTAGAGAAGAGCCTCATCTCAGATGACCAATCTAAGGCAGCCAGGATTCGATCCTTGATCTCACACATTCTTCAAAGCAACGGGAATAATGGAAACCCGAACCTTGACCGTGAAGAATTTAGGATCATTAAAAGCCTGGAAAAGGACACAGACAAAGTCATCACCAAAGCTGACAAAGGAAATAAGGTAGTGATTCTAGACCAAGCAGACTGCATCAGCAAGATGGAATCTGTTTTATCCAGTGATGTGTATACATCGGTACAAAAAGACCCATTTGACGAAACACGGAAATCACTCTCCTTGGTCCTCCGACCTAAAGTCAGTCTCCAAAGAGGCTGCACTCGAGTAGACGATACAGTTTCAGAAGTTTCCCTCGAACTTCAAGTGCCCGGAAATATACGGTCTTCCAAAAATACACAAACCAGACATCCCTATGAGGCCTATAGCTTCTACGATCAATGGAGTCACATACCATATCTCTCGCTACCTAAACAACCTAATCAAGCCCTTAACCGGCAACCGTTCCTTTTCAGTTTAAAACAACATTTCTTTCTGCACAAACGTCAAAAACTTCCAATTAATGGCTGGACACGTTCTTGTTACGACGTCAAAGATCTTTTCACCAGCATTCCCTTAACATACGCATTATCCACACTACAAAGCCTTCTATAATCGGACGATACGCTCAAGGATAGGACAAAACTTGCAGCGCAACAAATAACTAAGCTAACAAACGTTCGCATGACAGATGGCAATTTCTTCCAATTTCAAGGACACTTCTTCCAGCAACGTGACGGGGTTTCGATGGGAAGCTCTCTGTCTCAGCCGAATTTTTTATGTAATCTCTTGACGAGAGAATATTTTCCACAGTACCCCCTGAGAATATAGGATGCTTTGTAACGGGTTTCATGTTTCCTTTGGTCGTATTCCGGCTTTCCCGTTTTTTGATGTGATACCTGTAATAAAACCGCAAATGCCCTACCAGCGGGTGGATGGGCGATTGTTACAGATATCATAGGACAAAGACACACTTCTCGAAGCTTTCGGAACGCCCTGGTTCCGTCGTCAGCGATGTTGAAAGGGAATTGTTTTATTCCGCTAAGGGATCTTATATGAAAATCGGGTGTTTTGTAACGGGTTTCATGTTTTTCAATGTGATGGTATTCCGGCTTTCCCGTTTTTTGGATGGTACCTGTAATAAAACTGCAAATGCCCTACGAGCGGATGGAGGGCGATTATTAGAAATATCACAGGTAAGAACGCTTATCGTATCGTAGCTTTCGGAACGCCCTGGTTCCGTCGTCAGCGATGTTGAAAGGGAATTGGTTTATTCCGCTCGGGGATCTTATAGGCACCAAACGGGGTCAAGGTGGGGATCGGCTTGGTATGGTGCAGCAACTGGATTTATTAATAGCTGCATTCCATACCTCACTAATCTCCACGCCTTGGTCGCGATTGATGGTACGATTTGTCTTATGAACAATGCTTCCTTAATCCGCCGCAGCTGGAACCTGTTTTCGTGGCAGATTACGTTCGGTCGCGGGTCAAGTGAGCAGTGGATGGCGTGCTCAGCGACCGCGGAAGCTTTGACGGCCTTTTCCATGATCTTTCTCGGAGCGCGGGATTGTGGTCGGCCACGGCGTACGGTATGTGACCCGTTGAGCCTTTGTTCTGCATTCTTGTAACGGGTCACGTACGCCATGTGTTCACGAAACCTGTGGGATAAAGTGTTGCCCGTTTCTCCTATATAGGAGGCGTGGCAACTACACGTAATTTCGTAAACTACGCCTGGTCTGCTGTCAAATGGAACCATGGTCTTATCCGTTCTCACGATCGTCCGAATGTCATTCGAAGATTTGAAATGGACGGTGAAGTTTAGAGAACGACCTAAACGTTTTATTCTTTCACCCACTCCACTAAAATACGGTACAACTAAAATGGGTCGTTCGGGAGCATCGACAGTGACCAGGATTGAAAGTTTCCTCGAAAGACAGTGCTTAATTATGCCCGTAATGAAGGGATATGGGTAGACGTTGGTCAATAAAGTTTTTTTTATATCAAATAAAGTTTATGCACGGTATACACCCCGTTCTCGTAAAAACCTTTTACTTGCGCAAGCTTTCGGGTACCACTCTTGTACCCGTCATCAGGCGACACAAAAACATGCAGACTCTCCTGCCTGTCAACGGTTCAGCAAGCTCATCCGCTAGACCGTCCGGGCTGGCGACATCAGTTATCAGGTACTACTCTTGTACCTGATAGCTGCAAGTAAAAGGTTTTTACGAGAACGGGGTGTATACCGTGCACAAACTTTATTTGAAATTATTACCCCGTATGAAAAAAGAATGGAGAATCTTCATATTGAAAACGTGCTTCACGGGGCACAAGACGGAAGAACAACGACAGAGGAAGGCAGAGACATCGGATGGGAACAAAGATGAAAGTTGGAGAAGACCTGGAGCGTGACTTTAAAACCCATTTGCTTTAAAGCAGAAGACACCGACGGGCGTAATTTTACTGTCGTTTTGTTCATTTGGTGTCGTGTCACTGTCCCGGTCGGTCGGTGGGGATGCTCGCTCTCTGCAGGACTGATTGGGCGGGCGACGGTCGCTTGACAGGTACAAGAGTAGTACCTGATAGCTGATGTCGCCAGCCTGGACGGTCTAGCGGATTAGCTTGCTGAACCGCTGACCGGCAGGGCAGTCTACACAGTTTTGTGTCGCCTGATGACGGGTACAAGAGTGATACCCGAAAGCTTGCGCAAGTAAAAGGTTTTTACGAGAACGGGGTGTATACGGTGCATAAACTTTATTTGAAATTATTACCCCCGTATGAAGAAAGAATGGAGAATGGAGTTTAAATATGGGGGATCTCAATTCCGTATGGCACGATCGACCATGGCTTTCACTATACCTCGTTTTACAGAGATGGGGTGGCGCGAAGAGAGGTTTAAATATCTGTCTGAGTGCGTTGGCTTCCTATAAACTGTAGTTTGAAGTGACCCTCCTTTTATCACCAGCACGTCAAGAAATGGGAGTTTATTGTTATTTCCTTTCTCAATAGTTATGAGTGGTTTGTTTGCACGATTGTATTGCCCGTTATTTCCGCGATGCGATGAGTCTGAAATCACCGTAAAAAGGTTCCGTAACTAGTGAACGGTTGGTTGGTTTTTATTAGTGAAAAACAGACTCAGAACAACGTACTAATCAGAGCTTTCGGAACAGCCTAGTTCCGTCATCAGCGATGGTCAAAGGCCCGTTGTTTTTGGGCAGTGGGTATAAATAGGGAGGTCTAATGGATCGGAATGGGGTTTGGTCAAGTGTGTATTTTTCAGCATCCGGTACGGTTGACGAGACCGGTCCACACTTGGCTGACCTCTACTCCTTTTTCTCTATTCATGGTGGGATTATGTTGGATGTAAAGGGCCTCTTTTATTTTTCGGTCTTGGAATAGGCTTTCTGGGCATAATATTTTCAGCGTTAGGTCGTATGAGCATTGACAGGAATGCTCGACGATCGCGGAAGCTTTGATGACGTCTTCCATTGTTTTCTACGGTTCAAGCTTTGGTGGTCTTCCGCGTTGTCTTTTGAGTGTCCCGTTGAGTCGGTCTCTGGCGTTGTTGTACCGGGTTATACAGGCGGTATGTTCTTTGAGCCTGTGAATTAAAGTGTTGCCCGTTTCTCCAATGTAGGAGGCGTTGCAACCGCATTTAATTTCGTAAACGATCCCGGGCCTTTCCTCAAACGGGAGAGCAACCTTGTCTGTTCTTAAGATCGCTCGAAGGTTTGGTGCACTGCCAAAATAGACTTTAAAGTTTTGTTGTTTTCCTGTGTTTTATTATATTTTCTCTCCAACACCTACACGATAAGGTAAAACAACTCTTGGTATTCTTTCTTCCTCGGTTCTTGTGGAGCACGATGGAGATGGCTCGTTTAGTCTACGGTTGATAATTCCATTTCTTATAACACGGTTGAATCCCGTTTCTTTGTAAGAATATTGAAATTTTTTCTTCTTTGTTTGACGGGATAATTTCATAATATTCCAATTTTTGTAACACGGTTGAGTCCCGTTTCTTTTTCAAGAATATTTTTATTTTTAGCAGAGCTTTCGGACGTTACTTCGTCCATCATCAGTGCTAAAGTTAATGTCAACTGTCCAGTACGGTCGATGGTCCTGCAAGCTCCTCCGCTCGACCAACCGGGTAGGCAACATCAACTATCAGGTCTATACCTGGACCCATCAAGCGACTGTCGCCCGCCCAGTCGGTCATGCAGAAGAGCGAGCGTCCCAACCGACCGACCAAGGCAGCGATACAACACAAAATGAACAACAGCAGTAACAATCAAAGGCACGTCGAAATCTACTTTAAAACGACCGTCCTTTAAATTCCTTTTCCCGGTGTTTTCTTTTTTCTTCCTGTTTCTCCCTATCCGATGTTTCTTCCTTTTTCTGCCGTTGTCCACGGTTGATAATTGATCTTATTAGGTTTCTTGGCTAACCGTTATTTGTCAGAGTTCATTTTATGTGTCCAAGTTCAGATGGAAGAGATCTTGGAGCACATATAGCCAGAGCTCGGTCTAGCATCCCTCTGATGATGCCAGACTTCACTGACATAGGGTGATGTGAGTTGAAGTTGAGGTATCTGTCGGAGGTTGTTGGTTTTCGGTAGACTTTCGTAATTAGTTTGTCGTTGTCTCGAACGACCAATGTGTCAAGATAAGGCAGTCGATTGTCGGTTTCTTTCTCCATGGTTAGGTTGATGTTGTTGGGAAAAATGCTGTTCAGGTGTTCCAGGAATAATTCTTCTTTACCAACCTCTATGATGGCGAAGATGCCATCAACGTATCGTTTAAAGAAGGTTGGTTTTACGGCAGCATCTGCAGTCATGAAAGTCCTTTCTTTTAGATGTTCCATGAATATCTCAGCAAGAATGGGCGAGAGGGGCTGCCCATTGGTGCTCCTCCGGTTTGTGAGAAGAACCGTTCTTGAAACTTGAAGTACAGTATACGTGATCAGTCAGTCGTTAAGGTCTCAGGTGAACTGTGCCCATAGTAGATTGACTTCAGCGTTAACCAGTGCGAGAGCATCCACTGATGAGGTAAGCAGAGGGAGTGGATGAATGTTGCGCACACTAGGGTGTCCATTTTAAGGAGGTCTCGGGGTCTTAGGTCGGAATTAGCGTTGAACAAGGTGGTATCATCCAATAGTCAGGTAAGCACAGAGAGAGAGAGAGGATGAATATTCTGTGCACTAATGTTTTTATTTTAAGGAAAGCACCCTGTGTTGTCTGTAATATTGTTTCGTTCTCGTTGTAGACGTTATGATTAAACTGAGTCGCTGCCACGTGTGTGGTGAACGTCCTGAAACTCTATTGCTTCGTACATTGCCTAATAAAGGAAATTACTGAAACTGTTTGTACACCGCGAGCATTGAACAGAGCAACTCTAGTCTATTTCGCTCCACTACAGTCAATTCACAACCGTTTCCGATCAACTTGCTTCCATGTTTGATGATCATACTTCCTTAATTGTATGATTGTGTTTTATAAACACAATCATACAATTAATCGCGACAATGGTATCGATATCCGTGATATTTGGACGACAATGATAAGAGAGGAAGGTATCTGTGATACCTCAAGGTTCGACCATACACCAAGTGGCCAAAGTGTTTAAAACATGGGTTTAAAACCCATCGTACTTGCTGGTTTAAGATAATACTACCCTTACCATGTTTTACTCCATACTATCGTTTTCAGTCATTTTAACCGCTGAAGACGGGACGCGGTCAGTCCCGAAAGCTTCGGTTTGTTTGGAATTAAATTATTATCAACGGTGCCAGTCGTACATTCATGTCATGTTGGTTTTCTACAATATTTGATCGGGATAAATCAAGGAAGACAGAAAGTGGGTATGTAGAAGTGGGAGAAGAAAGAGAAAACTCTTATGTTAGGGTTTAGGTTTAGATAAGGGCAGAAAACGATGCCTGGGATTGTGTTGCTTTTATAATCTGAAAAGGAGACATGATCCACATTTTATGGCCTAGGCTTAGGTAAGGGCAGAGAACGATGCCTATGATTGTGCTGCTTTTGTAATCTAAAAGGGAGATATAATCCTGATTTTATGGCTTAGGCTTAGGTAAGGGCAGAAAACGATGCCTATGATTGTGTTGCTTTCATATTCTGTAAGGAAACACAACCCTTATGTTAAGGTCTAGGCTTAGATAAGGGCAGAAAAGGATGCCTATGACTGTGTTGCTTTCGTAATCTAAAAGGGAGATATAATCCTGATTTTATGGCCTAGGCTTAGGAAAGGGCAGAAAACGATGCCTTTTGTCGTGTTGCTTTCGTAATATAAAAGGGAGACATTGTACTTATTTTATGGCCTAGGCTTAGGCAAGGGCAGAAAACGATGCCTATGATTGTGCTGCTTTCGTAGTCTAAAAGGGAGATGTAATCCTTATTTTATGGTGTAGGCTTAGGTAATGGCAGAAAGCTGGCATGTCTTTCTGGACACGGTTTACCCGTTCAGTGTATCTGCAGTTAACGAAAAAACCTCACTGATCAACGATGGGTTAGTTTATTGGTAACAATTGTGAGGACACTGTAACGTACTATCGGAGCTTTCGGGACGCTCTAGTCCCGTCGTCAGCGAAAACTTGGATAGCACGCTACAGTGCCCTCACAATTTTACCAATAAACTAACCCATCGTTGACTGGTGAGGTTTTTTGGTTAATTGCAGATACAATGAAACAATATCAACGGGTAAACCGTGTCTGGAAAGACATGTCATTCCAACGACCCGTTATCATGCATCCTGTATTCAGGGCAGAAACTTAAGATAAAATTGGAACTATCGCATTGCCGTAAAGTTGAATGTCTTGCTGGACCACCAGTGAAGCAGCACAGTTGGGCTGCTGGACGTTACTGTCCTGCAGTCATCAGAGCAGAAGACGCAAGCAGGGTGTAACGAATTTGTGGGAGCGGTTCCTCTGCTGAAGGAATTTGAAAGACCATGTGCGATTGCTTGACTGGGGAAAGTTAAGATGGAATTGGAACAATCGCATTGCCGTAAAGATGAATGTCTTACTGGACTTCCACGGAAGCAGTACAGTTGGGGCTGCTGGACGTTACTACCTGCAGTCATGAAAGCAGAAGGAGAAAGCGGAGTAACGAATTTGTGGGAGCGGTTCCTCTGCTGAAGGAATTTGAAAGACCATGTGCGATTGCTTGTCAGGGGAAAGTTAAGATAGAATTGGAACAGTCGTATTGCCGTAAAGATGAATGTCTTACTGGACAACCAGGGAAGCAGCACAGTTGGACGATAGTGGCTGCAGTCATCAGAACAGAAGGCATAAGCGGGGGGTAACGAATTTTTGGGAGCGGTTTTTCTGCTGAAGGAATTTGAAAGACCATGTGCTACTAGCGACATCATCGCCCCTACACGAACAACGGGGTTCAGAACACCAGAAGCGCAGTTTCATTTGTGAGAATGAGTGCTAATGAGCGGTTGATCCTTTAGCAATTGTGCGCCAAATTTGCTAATGATGAACTGGCAGCGGTCAACTTTATGCAGAGTAGAGGTTTAATGCATCGGCGGAGGATATGCTCGCGTTGCGCAAGACCTATGGTGCTGCAGCACCGCAAGGACTGCGACTACGTAGTGTGGCGGTGCAAAGGTAGGCTACTTTTCATTTGCCAGCAGTCTTACGTCTGCCTTTCCAAATTATTGAGGAACTATTTGTACAATTATATTAAGAATAAATGGCTGTCTTCGTACGAGAACGGCGTTTCGCGGCTGTCGTCCAAGTGGCTGCAAAAGTAGGCTTCTTTTCACTTTTCGGCCGTTTTGCGGCTATATCTTTTCTGATTCGCGCTGGGATTACCATGGCGACGGCGGCGCCACCTACAGTAGGGGTCGCGGCTGTAGGGAAAAAGTACCCTAAATCAATTTATAGGTGGGTAAGGGCACGCTACTAAGGTGAAAAATTTATTTACAGCTTTGTAAAGATTGTATGATTGCCTATGAATGACCCTGTTCACGCTGAAAGCTTGCATCATGGAGAGACTAGAATAAACTATTTTATTTCGTATTTTCACGTCGAATTCGAATACTGGTTGCTTCACTTCGTGTGACTTCAGTTCCGAGGTTTTGTGTTGGCCGTTTAACGGAGCTTTTGGATTGAACGAGTTCCAGTGTCGGCGGCGACACTACATGGGCCGCGGAATGTGTTCATTCAATAATTAAAGCAAAATGATATCTTTCCGATCAAGATGCAATTTGCACATCATTTCAGGATGCAGAACATTCATATGCTATGAGAACAAATTACGCAGCTTTTCACGAAGTACGTTCTTCTGCACTTTTCCCATTAAATTCCTAGGCAAAGTTTCAACGAACAAAATCCGCTTTGGAATTTTGTATTTCGCTATTCGGCTGCTCAACTCTGCAACTATCGTTGGCTCTTTCAGACGACGACAAGCGTGAGCTTCAGGAACAACCACGGCAACAACTGCTTCGCCGAAGTCTCTGTGAGGAAGGCCAACAACGGCGCTTTCTTTGATTGAATCAATTGAATTGATAACCGATTCCACTTCGTTTGGATAAACATTCAGTCCACCAGTAATAATCATATCACTGTTTCGTCCCAAAATTTGCACGTAGCCTTCGCTATCCTGAGCAGCCAAATCGCCAGAATTGAAGAAACCATCGTCGGTGAATTCTCGTCGAGTCTTATCTGCCTGCCCCCAGTAGCCTTTAAATGTATTAGGACCATGGTAATGAAGTATACCTTGGCGTATGGAAAGCTTAACGCCGGCCAAAGGCATACCCACGGTACCTAGTCGCAAATATGCTAGACAAATAAAGGGATATTGCATGAATGCTACCTGGTTTACGTTGACCATGAACAGGATTGGAGCAAATTATTTGCCCTTCAGTCATGCCATAGCGTTCTAATATTTCTTGTCCAGTCTTTTCAGCGAACTGATGCCATGTACTCGTCATCAGCGGTGCACTACCACTGATGAGTAAGCGCACATGGCCTAACGTCTTCCGTTCACAATGGCCCATGTCCATGAGACGGGTGTAAAACGTAGGAACTCCCATCACAATTGTAGCCTTTGGCAACCACAAAACAATTTGTTCCATATCGAAACGCGGAAGAAAAATTATACTGCTTCCGGACATCAGACAACTATTGATCGATACGAAAAGCCCATGGATATGATCAATTGGTAGAGCATGTAACAAAACATCTGCTTCGGACAACTCCCATAAGCTTCTTAAGGTAGATCCATTCGATGTCAAATTACCTAAATTGCTCTTTGATTACTTACTGTTCAACCAATTCCCTGCTTCAATACCATGTGTTATCATAGCACCTTTTGGAGCGCCAGTCGTACCGGAGGTATAACATATTGCTGCTACATCGTCATGGTGCACTGGCGTAATGAAATAATTGGGTTTCTGCTGCTCGATTCCAGCAACAATGGTCTCATCGCACATGATGTTTGCGTTCATGTCCCTATCAAGGCAGCCAGTGTACTCATCCATTTTAGCAGCTGGCACCACAACAAGCTTTGGTTTGGAATCACGGATGAAATGCTGCACTTCATGTAACCGAAACGCAGGACTTAAGGGAACGTAAACGGCTCCAATTTTCACGCACGCCAAGTACAACGCTACGGCAAGCTGCGACTTGGCTAACTGGGAAACCACACGGTCGCGGAAAGTAATCTGATTGGTATGCAGCCAGGCGCTTATTCGACAAACGAGTTCATGGAAGCTACCATAGGTAGTCTGCTCTCCTTTGTGATTTACAAAGGCGATGCGGTCGGCATGTGCGAAAGGAAAACAGCTATACAAGTTATGCGCACTGCTTGCGCTGCTGCAGCGTTTGTTGAGAACCACAAAAGTGAGCTGCAAAGTTCGCTTGGGTAACGAGCATGCTGCGATCGCGCGAACAACAACCATTGAAATGTGCTTAAACCAGAGTACTTCAAAAAGCACAAAACTTCATAAATCCACTGAACTTAAGGTTAAATTGATCGTAACGTGTAAATTGCACCTGAACAAAGAAAGAAGTCAGCACAATGCAAAGGCTCATTATTATGGTCGACTAATTTCCCTTCCTTTGTGACCAGCAGATTTTACTAAAATCAGTCGTACAAAAATAACACTAAAAGGGATACTTACAGTTGCCGCGACGAGGTGATATATTCACTTCTGCCTCTTGCTTGAGTATCCAGCTTTAGCGAGAAATAATGCGATAATTTGGAAAACTAAGGGTAGCGGGCTAGAACGCTCAAGTGCTAAAATTTGTCACTTTTTGCGTTTTAATGTAGTTCTATTCATTTCTATTCGTTGGACATACTTTTTGGTAGCAACGCTAGCGTCAGGCTTAACGAACTTTCAGCAGACAGCTTCGGTTGATAGAATGAAATATAGCTTCTTTGTGGACATATGCAGAACTCAGCCTACCGTACTCGAACCTGATCTCTTTAGCATCATGTTCAGACCAAATGTTTTAGTAACAGTTCGGCCTACGCAAAGAATGGCTGTGCTGCTAAGCGAATTCATCCAATTTCAGCATTCGGCTAATCCAGCAGGGTAAGTTTGCGCTTCTATGTCACTCTTGGCATTTGGCAGTATTGTCACCTAATGTGTGGGATTTAAAAAGACTACTTGATTCACTTTTTCTGCATTTGGTTTGTATCCGCTGTCAAAAGCATTATCAGACCACTGTTGTAGTGTAAGGATGAAACACGATGCGCGAGAACTACTGTTACAGTAACCGTTCATTTACCCTGCAGTTACTTAGGGTGGGTCTTGTGTGAGATTCCGTGTTAACTGCTGCACAATAAAGCCTGAAAACACGGACACGGACACGGACACCTGACCGCGGTGCACCTGACCGCAGAGACACCTGACCGCGGGGACATCTGAGCGCAGGGACACCTGACCACGGTGCTTCTGACCGCACGGACACCTGACCGTGGCCGCCGGAGCGCTGGTGGTACACGGTGATCTGATAACAGAGATCCTGTTCAGGGCCAATTTGATGTTTACCGCCACCGCCTTTGTTCTCGTTAAGTTTTGTTAGTTCTGCTGTACTTTGTACTTGGTTGATTTGTTTCAATTACCTGAGGTCTATATTGGTACTAGGAAAGAACACAGTTTGTCTGAAGCACTGGAATTCAGACAAACTGTGTTCTTTCCTAGTACCAATATAGACCTCTGGTAATGGAAACAAATCAACCAAGTACAAAGTACAGCAGAACTAACAAAACTTAACGAGAACAAAGGCGGTGGCGGTAAACATCAAATTGGCCCTGAACAGGATCTCTGTTATCCGATCACCGTGTAGCACCAGCGCTCCGGCGGCCACGGTCAGGTGTCCGTGCGGTCAGAAGCACCGTGGTCAGGTGTCCCTGTGGTCAGATGTCCCCGCGGTCAGGTGTCCCCGCGGTCAGGTGCACCGCGGTCAGGTGTCCCGTACCCCTGAAAACATGACATGGTGACAGCGGTGCGATAGTCTCAGACGTCACTGCAAAACGGCGAAGCGATGCCGAGACGGGAAGGTAGTGCGTCAGGGCTTCCTATTGCGAATGTATGTACTACTAGATATGGAATCGCAAAGTTTTAGTTCGACAAACCATCGACGTGGCCATATTGGCTGGAGATTTTTAACTGTTATTTGTTGTCTGCGCGTCTGATAATGGCTGATGAAAACTTGAAATCTAATGAGCTCATTCTCTAAATGGGTTTCTAAACGCTATTTTTCAGCCATGTATGCTAACGGCCGACAAAAAGAGGAATTACGAGGTTTCTATATATGTTGAGACACCACGTTTGCAAATACGAGAAGGTGAATAAAGGATTTTTAGCGGCTTTTGGTTTCATCTTATACAGGGATGGCAGAATAACCCGTAGTACGAATGTATCTTCATTGATATCGCGAAGCTTTCAGGACCTGTCTTGGTCCCGTCATCAGCGCAGAATGAAAAGCAACCTTTCTTTAAACTCAAAGGTGGCTAATGGAAAGATGATAATCAACGTCTATTGTAGATGCTGTTTTTTTAAACTTTCACAATTCAATACTTTAAAATTGGTACTCTACCAATAATTCAATACTTTAAACTGATATTCCACCAATAAATCAAGTTTGGGTTTTACTCCCTCTTTGAAGATCCACCATAGGTCCCCAAAAACCATCAACATAAGTTTGTTGTTTCTTCGGGTGTGATTGGTCCAACGAAGGCACAACCCGTCTTGAAGGCCACAACGGACCAAATATTACTGACTCCAACCTCTTCATCTCTGTTAATGCAGATGTTGTGCCGCATGTAAAAAGCCCCCTTGATTTTTCTAATGTTATAATCTTGTTCATGTTCCAAAATCGAACAACTAGTATGGCTAAGGGCTAGCGGGCAGTCCACAGAATGTTCCACCCAAGCCGAGGCATTCACAGCTTCTTTCATGACATCGCCTGGATCCTTCACCTGTGGCCTCCCCTTTGATTCCACGATTTCACCTCTCAACCTTTTCTCGGCATTTTTGTACCTTGTCACAGCCATTTTGTGTTCATTCAGTATGTGTGATATGGTGCTTCCTGTTTCACCAAAGTATCTAGTTCCGCAACTGCAATTTATACTATACACTACACCTGGTTGTTTATCAGACTGGATTCTGACCTTGTCAGAACGTGAAACAGACATAAGGTTAGGTAGGCTTTTGAAAGCAACCGTGTAACCAATACACCTGGCAATCTTCCTAATTCCTTCCCCCAAACCCTTATAGTAATGTATGGTAATCGTTTTCATTGGCGTTTCTTTAGCCTGCCTTTTGTTTAAGTCAAGGTTCCTCAGTTTTAGCAACCTACTATTTTTTTCACTTTTTTTTTCACTGAAGACGGGCGCAAGGTACGCGCCCGAAAGCTCTGGAGATTTTACCTTTTTTGGAATAAAAAGGTTCAAACGGGGAAAATCCGTGTTATCGATGATCGCATATGTGCGCAACACCCCGTAAAAGAAGTTTTTCCAATTAGACGTTGATTATCTCGTTTCCATTAAACACCTTTGAGTTTAAAGAAAGGTCGCTTTTCATTCTGCGCTGATGACGGGACCAAGACAGGTCCCGAAAGCTTCGCGATATCAATAAAGATATATTCGTACTACGGGTTATTCTGCCGTCCCTGTATACAATGCGAGAAGGTATGGAAAATTTTTACCGATTATTTTCGCAGCGCTCAGAATGTTGTTTACGAGCTGCTACAGTTGCACAGGATTTTTCAACGTGAAGGCGAGACAATGGAGGCGTCCATGGATGCTGTATTTGCGCTAGCAGAAAACTGTGATTTCAACAACGTGATAATATCCGCGAAAAAGCTGCTAACTCAGTCGTAGCTAATCACTGGCATGGCAAACATGGAGTTAGCTGCGCAACTTCAAATGGACCCAATTATCACGTTGGCACAGGTAGTCGAGCGTATGCGTTTAAATGTAATAACGAGCAAGCAGTGATCCATCAGACGTTCCGTTCCACATGTCCCGTCGAACGAGTCTGTGCGTAAGTCGATGCTGTTCGACGTCACAAAGCACGTAAAGACAGAACTGTTTCCAAAAACCGCGCTACCAAGGAAGTACTTTGCAGTGTCCTATGCGCGGTAACGGTGAGCGCAACAATGTGCAACTTTGTCCACTGCTGGGGAAAACGTGCAATTCATGCAGAAAGGTCGGACGCTTTGTTAAGATGTGCAGATCCAAATTGACCAGAGTGGCTGATGAGTAGCCATGGGTAATAGGATCCAAAGTGTACCCGAAAAATTGTCCGCTATCACCAGGAACACGAATTTTCTTGGTAAGATTTTACTGCATAAAATACAGCACAGGACGCCCTCCCAAGAAGCAGTGACCCAGCCATGGCGCGTCAGTCTCCTCCTGAACGGGAGAAGAACATGTTTCAAGTTTGATTCAAGTGCTGACGTTACGTGCTTGCCCAAAGGACACGCAGAAAAGTACTAGCGCAATCTTCTTCCGTCACGGATCTCAAGCCGTTAGGCCCTTCTAACAGGTCACTGAAGGTTTTGGGCTCTTTTCAAACGAGCCTAATGTATGAGCAACATCGCGTGGAAAAAGTTTGCCACGTCGTTCGAGATCTCAGCGAAGCTTTGCTAAGCCGCGATGCGTCCGTACGCCTGCATCTAATTCAGAAGGTTTGCTTTGTGAAGTAAATGGACGATCGAGGGCCAGTGGTCCTTGTTTTTCTGAAGTCTACCATAATGACACTATAGGTACAAATGCATTTCAACGTTCTTCGATGTCTTCAACGGCTTGTGTAGTATCCTGTGGATACTATAGCCGATTGACAACAGCGGTAATGTAAGAGCAATGAGAATTGCTGCAGAGGCACCTGCTTGTAGAACGGAGGTAGTCGTTATAGCGCGTAATTAGGCACAACCCGAACGACTTCAAACCCCTTCGTTTTTATTATAACATGCACGGTATATATAGTACCGGAACCTGAATTTATGCATATCACACGTCAATCAACGCGATAGAGAAATACGTCTAATGTCCAGAAGATTGATAGAATATGTCGATATATCTTCTTCATACGTCAATGACGTCGGCACGGATGACAGTTGTCCCATTTCCGAGGATATGTCAAAACTCTGCGGGCGGTCTGGGTGGTCTAAAATTCATCGAGGAATACTGTATAGGATATAACACCTCTCCCCCCTTAGCACACGTAATCCTTCAGGTAAGCTGGACGGGATAACGTGCGTTTGGGTCTTGGAGTAACGATTGGTTCAGCAGAAGAAACGGAGTCTCCGGATGACTGAGTCATCGTAGGTGTTGCGGGCGGTACGTCAGTTGACGTGGCGTCCGAGATTCTCTTCTGGATTTGGTCGGCATGTCTTTTCACGGTTCTTCCGTCTGGAGTCTTTGCTTCGTACGAGACGGGACCTGTGGGTCTTGAGATGACCGCCGGAGTCCATGGGCATGCAGTCTCATAGTTCCGGATGTAGACGGGTTCATCGGCGTAGAATCCGCGATCCCTAACATGCGTCGGTAGATGAGCATCTTGCTTTAACTGTCTTTCGACCGGGTCTATATCACTTGGGCGACAATAACCTTTGCGACATGACCTTTACGACAGTAACCTTTCCGACAGTTCACTTGTGCGACACTCTGCTTGACCCAATGTTAACCTTTCCGACGTTCACCTTTCCGACAGAATATCCGGGGCCGTTCAGTTCGTCGACAGTTCACTTAGTCGACAGGTCTTTACCTCGAAAATCCCTCTCGCTGTCCCACGTTAACGGACGATTCACTTGTACACGCAAAAACCTTAGGCCACCTAAGCTTAAGCCAAAAAACAGAAACAGTGGTCTGTTTGCGACACTTCCAATACTGCTTTGACGCCATATTAGTGCATTTCTTCATGGTCCTTTATTGGAGCAACATACAGAACAAGTAAGCATACCGTAGGTCACTAAAGCCCAGCAACGTTGGCTCCCTATCAATTACGTCAGCAGATTGAGTGCAATTGCGCGCAGATATTCCACGACATCTGGGCGCCGTCCACGTTCACTAATTATTCCGAGAAGCTCTTCTTCCCGACGGAGAACGTTACCATTTCTGCGACGCGGCAACTGTCCTTGCTGTATACGATGACACTCGACGTCGACTTTCCGTTGCTCCTTTTCAATTTCCTGTACAATGCGGTATACCCCCACGTGGGCAGAACCAACCAAGTTCTCCCACCTTCTATGCCACGCTTCTACGTCGTTCTGTGTCCGCGGCAATGCGTCTACAACGCATTCGCGCACAGACCACAAATGCGGGGGAAATAGCACAGCTGAGCGGACTGCGGCACCATTCCGCAGCCGCCTTCTCACGGCGCCTCTCACGTACACCTTTTCAAACCATTCCATCAACCCTCTAGCCTCTTCAGGGACACTCGCCATTAACGCGTCGAAGCCTTCCGGAATTTCATCCTCTCCAAGGAAGGCCAAAGCGTACAAACATTGGATGCTCAATTTGAAGTCGTCGTTGCTATTGTACCGCTTAACAAGTCCACTTGATTGAACCTTCCTGAACACGCACTGACAAAAATGGAAATAACACACTTTATTTCTTGCTCCATGGAATACGCTCCTGCTTGCCTTGACCGCAGCCATCTCCAAATCTGTCATTATGCGCTGCGGCCGGAGAACAATGCCGATCTCTGCAGCGAACTCCTCCAGTTCCTCAAACAACCGCTTGTAAAGAGCCTCACTTTTCCCGCTCATTAAACCGTAAACGAGAGGAACAGTCTTGTAGGCGTCCGCACCAGCAGCAGCGTGGATGGTATATAGCTGGTAGAAGACTGTCGGCACGGTCTTGAAGGTACCGTCCATAATCCAAAATGACGCACCCGCCAGTCTCTCAATGTTACTCCTGGTGACAAAAAGTAAGACCCTTCCTGCAGGAGTCACTGAGTCTTTTACCACTAATTCCCCATGACTTGATGAATTTGTCAAGATAGAGGATACGTCCACTTCCGCTAGTGTCCTAGGCTCACGAGGTCGTTCTTCACGACGAATTCTATTTATCGTCTGGCGCAAAGCATCGGCCGAAGACAAGCGGGCCGCCACGTTCAATGACGCAGACGTTGTGCACGCTTGAATGATCTGGCATGGCGCGTCTCTTGTATCTCTCGCAAGCCTCCTCACTTCTGCAAGCACCCTGGACACATCTGCCCCGCTAAACCTGGGTAGGTGGCTGTGCTCTGAGCATGACATAAGCATATGCCTCCGTCTACAGTCCTAGTAACTGCTCTGCCATTGCAGGAACCAGAATTCCTGATATCACACCGCCAATAATATCTATCTCCGCGACACCGGTCACGAAGGTAAAGGTAGCCCTGCACACATAGCTTAGAGGTACCTCGGGCAGAAGGAACAAACTCGCATACAGATTACATTCGATCGTAATAAACAGCACCTACGAATACAATATGTAGAGGAATCAACCGCGCAGCTCTCTCACCCTCTTTCTTACCTTGAAGCTGGCCAATCTCCAACTGCTAAACGCACTTCTCGAAGACAAAACACGAAACTGATTGCTCTTATCAAGACTGAGACCAAAATCGAACCGCTCACGACACCCACGGAAAAGCAAAATGGCAGCTCTAAATCAGCGATGGGGAACCTCCGGCCCACGGGCTGGATACGGCCCGCGAGACCGTTTCATTCGGCCCGCCAGATCATTCCATCCGGCCCGCGAAACCATTCCATCCGGCCCGACAGATCATTCCATCCGGCCCGCGAATGGTCTTATATGCATCCAAACAGCCCGCGGCAACAAAAAGGTTCCCCACCCCCGCTCTAAACGGTCTTCTATTGTCGACAAAGTAAACGGTCGACCAAGCAAACTGTCGATCAGGTCAACGTCGCCAAACTAACCGTCGCCCAGGTTAACTGTCGCCCAACTAACCTGTCGCACTAGTGAACTGTCGCCAAAGTAAACGTCGACAAACTGACCGTCGCCCAGGTTAACTGTCGACCAAATGAACGTCACCGCTTTCGACCACATAGTCTGGATGAAGACGGTCCAGACAGATTTTCAGTTTCCTGCCCATAAGTAATAGTTCGGCTGGGCTTAATCCAGTCGTAGTAGATGGTGTAACATGAGAGGCCAGTAGAAAACGCGCCAATCGCTTATCCCAGCTTCCGTGTAACATTTTCGCCAGACTGTCTTTGGTTGTCTGAACCATTCGTTCAGCCTGTCCGTTGCTTGAGGCATGATAAGGAGACACGCGTATGGGCGTTATGAGGTTATCTTTGCAAAAACGCTGGAACTCATCTGAGGTAAACTGAGGCCCATTGTCCGATACGATGGAATCAGGCAGGCCGTGAGTGGCGAATAGTTCGCGAAGTACTTTGATTGTATTCGCAGCAGTAGTTGACGTCATTCGTTTAACTTCGAGCCATTTTGAATACGCGTCAACGACGACGAGGAACCGTTCTCCTTGAAACGGACCGGCGAAATCAACGTGGAGACGTGACCATGGGTTCCTGGGTACTTCCCACGGATGGATTGAGGCCCTTGGCGGCGCATGCTGGTGTTCCTGACACACTGTGCATGTGCCAACATAACGTTCAATGTCCGAATCGATGTTTGGCCACCACACGTATGAGCGTGCTAAGGCTTTCATCCTTACTACTCCTGGGTGAGTAAGATGAAGCTCATCGAGGACACGTTGCTGGCCTTCCTTGGGTATGACGGCTCGATTACCCCACAGCAGGCATTTCTTATGAACTGTCAGCTCGTTTCGCTTCATGAAGTATGCCTGAAAACCTGCTTCCGACTTGGTCGGCCATCCCTTCCACACCCAGTTGAGCACGCGGCTTAGCTCTGGATCACGTTGAGTGAACTGAGCGATTTCCGCTGCAGTGAGTGCAGGCGCGGCTAGTTCCTCGATGAACAGAACTTCGGGCGGACTTGGAGTATACGCTCGAGAATCGTTGTGAGACAAGCGGCTTAACGCGTCGGCGTTGCCTAGACGCACACCTGGTTTGTGAATGAGCTTATACGAATAAGCATTCAACAATATGGACCATCGAAGCATTCTCGGTGAGATAATGTCTGGCGTGCCCTTGGATGGCGAAAAGAGGTCCAAGAGAGGCTTGTGGTCGGTCACGAGGGTGAATGGTCGCCCGTATAAGAAGTGGTGAAACTTCTTTACGCCAGAAATTAGAGCTAGCGCCTCACGATCTATTTGCGCGTAGTTCCGCTCTGCCTGTGTCAGAGTCCGTGACGCGAAGGCGACGGTAGCTTCTTTTCCATTTTCTTGAACCTGGCTTAACACAGCTCCTACGCCAAACGGAGAGGCGTCACACGTCAGTATCGTAGGAAGTGACGTGTCGAAAGGAACGAGGACACTTTCGGACGTCAGCAGTCGCTTAACGGCCTTGAAGCTTTGTTCGTGGCGCTTCGTCCAGCGCCATGCTGCGCCCTTGTCAATCAGACGGTGTAGCGGCTCCGCAACCGTAGCTTTATCTTTCAAAAAGCTATTGTAGAAATTTAATAGCCCCAAGAAAGTTTGCAATTCTTTCTTGTTCTGCGGTACGGGTGCGTTATGGATAGCTTCCATCTTTGACTTTGAAGGGTGGATACCGGATGCGTCAATTCTGTACCCTAGGAAATCGACTGAGGTGACGCCAAATAGACATTTCTTTTTCCTAGCATGGAGCCCAACACTGCGGAGAGTCTTGAGAACTACCCGAAGCCTGTCTGTCAGCTCCGAGAGCGTCGTACCTCTAATCAGCACGTCATCGAAATATGGTGTCGTTCCTGGGATGTCCTTCAATACGTCATCCATGACTTGCTGGAAAATACCAGGGGCGATGCAAACTCCGAATTGAAGACGGTTCACCTTGAAAGCGCTCATGTGTGTTATAATAGTTTGAGCTTCCGCAGAAGCGTCATCGACTGGTAGCTGCAAATACGCCTGAGCCATGTCTATCTTGGCGTAGTATCCTCCTCCAGATAAATTCGAGAGCAAATGATTAACCGATGGCACCGGATACGGATGGTCTTGCAGTGCGGTGTTTATAGTGGTCTTATAGTCACCACAGAGGCGTATTGCTCCATTTGGTTTGATCACCGGTACCACCGGGGTCGACCACTTTGGATTGCTAATTGGCTCGAGGACCTTTTCTCTGAGCAATCGCTGTATCTCAGATTCTATCCGGGGGGAATAGCTAAAGGCACGTTACGGGCCTTCAGGCGAATCGGGGGCACTTTTGGATCGATTGGTAGCGTCACCTTGGGTCCTTTGTAAGTTCCTAAATCTTCCTTGAAGACGTTAGCGAATTCTTCTAATAACGCCTGTATGCTGTCTTCAGAATGGGTCTGGTGGACTCCCTGAATACTCAAGCCCAGCGGAGTGAACCATTCCAGGCCTAGGAGGCTTGCTCGGTCCCCTTTCGCGACTAAGAGGCGTAATTTCTCCTCGTAGCATTTGTATGCGACTTTCACTTCGCAGTAACCCTTGAGCTGTATGGGATTTTTCTGATAATCCCGAATGCGTGAAGTGAACGGCTGTATCACCGGACCCCGCACGGGCCATAGATTCGAATACGTCTTCATTGAGATAACTGAGAAGTCAGAGCCGGAGTCTACTTCCATGGTACAAGGTCTTCCTTGAATTTGCACCACAATGTGAACCTTCGCAGGCTTAGTTTGTCCCACACTGTTGACAAAATTCGGTGCGTACGCTTCGTCTGAGGTTTCGTCTACCATGTGTGCGGCTAGCTGACCTGAGCTTGAACAAGCTTTCTTCTTGTTGCCAGATTTGGTCAGACTGGACCTGCTTCTGCAAGCTTTGGCTATATGCCCTTTCTTGTGGCAGAAATTGCACACCGCGTTTCTGAACTTGCAGTCCTGCCGACTGTGCGAGCCACCGCAGGAAGCGCATGGATTTCTTGGAGTGGAAGAGGGATTCTTTGTATGGACCTTCTTTGCAGACTTCGTATGACGAAGCTGGTTGGCGGCCAGAGCGTCAGTGGACGGCTTTTGAGCTTGCAGCTCTTTAACCTGAGTTGCGGCCGCTTCTCCCGCTTGTGCTCTCTTGACGGCATCGTCATAGGTGAGAGACGTTTCAGACAGAAGACGGCCTTGTATACCATCGTCGCGTAGTCCACACACTAGCTGATCTCGGAGTCGCTCCATCAGCGTGCTTCCAAATTCGCAGTCTTCAGCAAGGCGCCTCAACTCGGTGACATAGGCCGCGATAGACTCATCCTTCAGCTGGAACCGCTTGTGGAACAGAAACCTTTTGTAGATAAGCGATGTCTGAGGCATGAAGTGCTGCCTGAGGACTTCCGTTAGCTCTTCAAAAGTCTTCGTCCCCGGCGATTCCGGCGAAATCAACGATCTCAAGATCTTGTATGCGGATGAGCCCATGACAGTGAGTAGCGTAGCCGTCTTCATGTCAGGCTCGGTAATACTGTTGGCCCGACAAAAGAACTCTATCTGCTCCACGTAGACGTCCCACGAAGTCGGCTTGCTGACGTCAAAAGCAGATATGTTGCCAATAGTTGCCATTCTGGATCACCGAGCAAATAGAAGCCTTCTAAGGTATCCTGACCGTGTTGTCAAAGGTATCTCACCCTCGTCGCCAATGTAGTATCCTGTGGATACTATAGCCGATTGACAACAGCGGTAATGTAAGAGCAACGAGAATTGCTGCAGAGGCACCTGCTTGTAGAACGGAGGTAGTCGTTATAGCGCGTAATTAGGCACAACCCGAACGACTTCAAACCCCTTCGTTTTTATTATAACATGCACGGTATATATAGTACCGGAACCTGAATTTATGCATATCACATGTCAATCAACGCGATAGAGAAATACGTCTAATGTCCAGAAGATTGATAGAATATGTCGATATATCTTCTTCATACGTCAATGACGTCGGCACGGATGACAGTTGTCCCATTTCCGAGGATATGTCAAAACTCTGCGGGCGGTCTGGGTGGTCTAAAATTCATCGAGGAATACTGTATAGGATATAACAGCTTGCGCCCGTTCTCTCGTATTCGAAGTGTCTGAAATTAACAGAAACAACGCCCTACCAGCGGATGGATGGGCAGTTATTAGGAAAATAACAGAACACTATAGAACTTCTTCGAAGCTTTCGGAACGGTCTTGTTCCGTCGTCAGCGATTTATTGGTTGTGTAAGGGAACCCAGATCTTGATGGGTATATATAGGCTGGGTCGGTAGGTCAGTTTGTATGGTGCAACATTTGTTTTTATTAATAATTGCACTCCATACTTCACTGACTTCCCTTCCCTTGTCACGGTTGATTGTCTCATTATGTCTAATGAAAAAGGCCTCTTTTATTTTCCTAAGGTGGAAATGGCTCTCGCGGCAAATAATATTTGGGTAGAGGTTGCGTGAGCATTGAGAGGAATGCTCAACAACCGCTGATGTTTTCATCGCGTCGTCCATGATCTTGGTTGGGCTGAGTGTTTGCGGACGTCCTCGTCGCCTTGTTTGTACGCCGTTGAGCCTCTGTTGAGCGTTCTTGAAACGTGTTACAGCCGCCATGTGTTCACGAAATCTCTGAAATAAAGTGTTGCCCGTCTCTCCTATGTAGGAGGCGTGGCAGTCACAAGAGATACGGTATACGACACCTGGTGCTTCTTCTGGTGGTCCTTTGATCTTGTCCGTCCTTGTGAGTGCGCGTAGATTGGGAGACGATTTGAAAAATACGCGGAAGTCAGGGTCTTTTCTGTTATCTGGACAATCACTTGCGCATCATTTAGAACAATACCTCGCTTGCATCATCTGTTGTTCGGAAAAGACTGGTGAGCGCCGGCGCAAAGCGCCGGCGCTCACTATGCGACACTGTGATTGGCTATTTCAGCGACCAATGCGGGTTTGAGCAAGAGGTTTTTGCGCGATACGTTGTTAAGCGGCTTAATTAGCCGAAAAGACCGTGCTTCGAACCGCTACAGAATTGCGAGTGTTGGCGGTAATACCTTGGGCGTGTTAACCAGCACATGATGGATTTCTCGTACAGCAGCATAGCGCGTTAAGGTTTTTACGAGAGAATGCGTTTCTTGATGTTAGGGACAAAGTTGATGAGCGCACTTTCTGTTCGTCCTTTGCGCGTTAGGGACAAAGTTGATGAGCGCTCTTTCTGTTCGTCCTTTGCGCATGTACTATGGTGTACTGTTGTAATTTGAATGAACGTTGTAGTAGTTTTATTGCACGTTCACACTAATGAATGAATATACAGTAATGATAACCGGAAAACTAATAGATATACATCAATGATATACGGTGTATGTACAAGTCACGGGGAATGTGTCACTCGGGATGGGAGCACGGGAAAAGTATCACTCGGGAGGACAGTGCGTAGCAATGTCACATAGAATTTTATCAAAGGGATCTTCACCGGGACGCAATCTTCTGCGCCATGTGAACTCGCACAGGTATGAGTGGAGCATATGCCTGTGGGTTCCACACCGGGCTTTATTTTGGCGCTTGGCATGGGACCACAGGGATTCCACAGTCTGCGTATGTGCTCCACTCACCGGGTTGACGAAGTTGATGGAATGGTTTACACGCAAGTGCGTGTAAACTTCGTCTGGCAGACTGCGGTATCCCCGCCACTCGTCTGAAACGACGGTGGTCCCAGGCAAAATGTGGTCTTTGATCACCGGGATGAGGGTGGCGCTGCTGCGATCTGGTACTTCCACGAGGAAGCACTCACCGGTTTCGCGGCAGACACCACCGAATACCCACTGCTGTGGGTAAGCCTGGCCTCGGTCGTATTTCCGTCGAGAAAATAGACTTTCGTCGACTTCAACCGTGAGGCCAGGACCTCCGATCTTCACCGGGTTGCGCAGGACTGCTTGAGCGGCGGCTGTCCGTACGGCAAGGTTCCATTGGACCGCCGTCGACGGAGCCATGTCCAGTTCCTGCACGCAGAAGGTACACGTGGTGTACCCTTTACTCCACGCGTACAGGAACTGGACGATCTTTGTGAGCGGCAGCTTTGATCCTGTAACGCAAGGAATCAACTTCCAATGGTAGTGTTGCAGTGAAAGTTTACCTTGGCACCAAGTGCCGGAACGAACCGCTATGTTTTTTCCGCAGCCTGCCTTTGTACATCTCCACCGGGATGGGGACGCAGACGTTCCTGTGGACAGGGACATTCGCTCACCGCAAGAGCAAAGTCGTTGACGATGAAGAATGCCCCTATCCTGCAAGAAGCGAACTGCGCTTTTTTCATCGGGAATGCTGCTGGTAAGAGTAAGTAACGAGAACGACGTATGTGCGCTGGAGGACATTAAGAATGGCTGAAATTGACGGATCTTGGATCTTATAGGGAAAGTGAAGCGGCACTATGGATGTCAAGAGGTGTTTTCGTAGGACCAAGCCAAGCAAGTTAATTCAGTTTTTCGAATGAATAGGTGCTGGGAAGACTTTCACTGGACTACTGTACCGATGGCGCTGACATCAAAGGGAACTTCGCCTTTATCGTCGGCGACACAGGCGGCAATTGCGTTGGGGGTATTGCACATCGCGTCTGGAACGTTTACCAGACAGTGATGCGCCGGTCAAGAGGTACTGTCGTCGAAGCAGGCGAAGCGGTTTAATTCGCTTTCCCTGAATGCACTAACGCTAGGCGAGCTGCGGCTGGGCAAAAGGAATCTCGCAAGTTGAGGATTTTGTAACACGGAACGTGTACTCGTGGAACCAAGCGAAGCGCCTTAATTCGATTATTCGAATGAGTAGATGCTAGGAGAACGGTGTCTGGATAACGGGTCCATTCCAGCCAAGCCTTGCTGACATCGCGCAGGTGCTAACCACTGAGACTGCGGGAGACACCTATGAGCTGTAATACCTCTTGACCCATGTGCATGCGACTTCCTTATTCAAAAGGACTGCAATTGAATGGGAGCGCCATTCGGTATGTCTGGGAACACAGTGAGTGGCCGAACACTTCGCACGCGCCTAACGAGCTGATGAACACGTTCGACGACGCTTACACCGGTGACGACGTCCACGTTGTGAAGGTTCGGTAAGTCGATGTCAATACTGTGTACTACGTTATGTGCAGCATTAACTTTGTGGGGAAATGTTAGGCGATCAAGAGGTACTGAGCGCACAGGTAGTGGGTATGAAAATATACGGTTATGTTTAGGTCTAGGCTTAGGTATCGGCGAAAACGACTGCCATCAAAAATTAGCGAGCGCAAACTTAGTTGCAATGAAAGGAAACGGTTGTGTTTAGGTTTAGGCTTAGGTATCGGCGAAAACGGCAGCCATCAAAACTTCGCGAGCGCACACGTAGTTGCATTGAAAGGAAACTGCTGTGTTCAGGCTTCAGGTAGTGGGTATGAAAATATACGGTTGTGTTTGGGTCTAGGCTTAGGTATCGGCGAAAGCGACTGCTATCAAGAAATACCGAGCGCACAGGTAGTGGGAATGAGAACATACGGTTGTGTTTTGGTCTAGGCTTAGGTATCGGCGAAAGCGACTGCAATCAAGAAATACCGAGCGCACAGGTAGTGGGTATGAAAATATACGGTTGTGTTTAGGTCTAGGCTTAGGTATCAGCGAAAGCGACTGCTATCAAGAAATACCGAGCGCACGGGTAGTGGGAATGAAAATGAACGGTTGTGTTTAGGTTTAGGCTTAGGTATCGGCGAAAGCGACTGCTATCAAGAAATACTGAGGGCACAGGTAGCGGGTATGAAAATATACGGTTGTGTTTAGGTCTAGGCTTAGGTATCGGCGAAAGCGACTGCTATCAAGAAATACTGAGGGCACAGGTAGTGGGTATGAAAATATACGGTTGTGTTTAGGTCTAGGCTTAGGTATCGGCGAAAGCGACTGCTATCAAGAAATACTGAGGGCACAGGTAGCGGGTATGAAAATATACGGTTATGTTTAGGTCTAGGCTTAGGTATCGGCGAAAACGACTGCCATCAAAAATTAGCGAGCGCAAACGTAGTTGCAATGAAAGGAAACGGTTGTGTTTAGGTTTAGGCTTAGGTATCGGCGAAAACGGCAGCCATCAAAACTTCGCGAGCGCACACGTAGTTGCATTGAAAGGAAACTGCTGTGTTCAGGCTTCAGGTAGTGGGTATGAAAATATACGGTTGTGTTTGGGTCTAGGCTTAGGTATCGGCGAAAGCGACTGCTATCAAGAAATACCGAGCGCACAGGTAGTGGGAATGAGAACATACGGTTGTGTTTTGGTCTAGGCTTAGGTATCGGCGAAAGCGACTGCAATCAAGAAATACCGAGCGCACAGGTAGTGGGTATGAAAATATACGGTTGTGTTTAGGTCTAGGCTTAGGTATCAGCGAAAGCGACTGCTATCAAGAAATACCGAGCGCACGGGTAGTGGGAATGAAAATGAACGGTTGTGTTTAGGTTTAGGCTTAGGTATCGGCGAAAGCGACTGCTATCAAGAAATACTGAGGGCACAGGTAGCGGGTATGAAAATATACGGTTGTGTTTAGGTCTAGGCTTAGGTATCGGCGAAAGCGACTGCTATCAAGAAATACTGAGGGCACAGGTAGTGGGTATGAAAATATACGGTTGTGTTTAGGTCTAGGCTTAGGTATCGGCGAAAGCGACTGCTATCAAGAAATACTGAGGGCACAGGTAGTGGGTATGAAAATATACGGTTGTGTTTAGGTCTAGGCTTAGGTATCGGCGAAAGCGACTGCTATCAAGAAATACTGAGGGCACAGGTAGCGGGTATGAAAATATACGGTTATGTTTAGGTCTAGGCTTAGGTATCGGCGAAAACGACTGCCATCAAAACTTAGCGAGCGCACACGTAGTTGCATTGAAAGGAAACTGCTGTGTTCAGGCTTAAGCTTAGGTATCAGCGAAAACGGCAGCCATCACAACTTAGCGAGCGCACACGTAGTTGCAATGAAAGGAAACGGTTGTGTTCAGGTTTAGGTATCAGCGAAAACGGCAGCCATCACAACTTAGCGAGCGCACACGTAGTTGCAATGAAAGGAAACGGTTGTGTTTAGGTATAGGCTTAGGTATCGGCGAAAACGGCAGCCATCACAACTTAGCGAGCGCACACGTAGTTGCATTGAAAGGAAACTGCTGTGTTCAGGCTTAGGCTTAGGTATCGGCGAAAACGGCAGCCAACATGCACAGTTGCGCGCACAGTTAGTGCTGATGAAAAGGAACGGTTGTGTTTGGGGTTTAGGCTTAGGTATCGGCGAAAAACGGCAGCCAAGATGTACAGTTGCTCGCAAATTCAGCGCACACGCCAGGGTTCGACGAAAGTAACAATCAACTGCGGTTTACGAATTGACGCAGCGCACAGTGAACTCTTAACCTACGCAGTCCACTCGCTCGCCGAACAAATGCGCAGCTTGGGCTAAGGTTCCCAGCTGGCGCCACAGTCGCCGGCGCTCGCGCGCCGATGCTCTTACCTAACAAGAACAATAGATTACGTAATTAGGTCAAGTGTACTGTACATTGTCCAGATAACAGCAAAGGCCCGGAAGTCATGTAAGAGACCCAGTCTCTTTATTCTCTCCCCTATGCCGCGGAAGTACGGAAGTGTAACTACCGGGCATTCCGTATGCGGTGCTATCCTCTCAGTCCTCGTTTTTTGTAACCTCTGTTGGGTGATATACTTAACTAACGAAATGGGATAACCATTCAGTTTTAGCGCTTTGGCAATATGATTAAGTTCTGAGCCCAGATGTTTTGGGTCTGCTAGAATGAACGCTGTCTTCCTCACGACATTGCACTTCATACTTTTGCGGATCAAGCAAGCTGCCTCGTATAGGCACCTGATAATAAGTAGTACTGTAGCTTTTTGTGTTGTTGGAAGTACAGGGGGTCCTCGTTTAACGTCAGGATGCGTTCCTGGAGAAGTGACGTTAAGCGAAAACGACGTTAAATGAAATTGACTTTATTATTACTTTGATAGGGGCTGCGGGGGATGCGTTCACAGCCCGTGATATCGGCGTCAAGATAACTGAGACTTCCGGAGCTATTCCACCGTGCTCTCGCCAGCTATAAGTTACCATAAGATACTAGGAAAATAAAAATACGTTTTATTCGGCTCTATTTTCAGTATTTCCGAGTAGCTGAAGTAGTATATATCCTGAAGAAACTCCATATCTCTCGCTACCTGAAGAAACTAATCAAACCATTAACCGGCAACAGGTTCTCTTCCGTTAAAAACAGCATTTCGTTCTGCACAGATCTCAAAAACTTGCAATTATCAGCCGGACATGCCCTTGTCAGTTACGACGTTAAAGACTTATTCACCAGCATTCCCTTAAAATACACACTATCTAAGTTGCAAAGCCTTCTATCTTCAGACAATACTCTCAAAGACAGGACAAGACTAACAGCACAACAAATAACAGAAATAACGAACTTCTGCTTGACAAAAGGAAATTTTTTCCATTTCCAAGGACACTTTTGGAATATATGGCTTCTTACAGGCTCGTATCTCATGATATCTTCTCCTCTCTTTACGTCTCGCCTGTTTTAGAAAATGTTTTTATTGGTCACTTACCAAACGACGAAGCTTTCGGGAGACCCGACTCCCGTCTTCAGCGTCAAGTGTGAAAAAATTATGTATAAAGTCACAAGTATATAAAGGCGTAAGGTCAGGAAAACATGCTTTGTGTAAACATTCCATTCGTCCGGGTCAAAGTAATTAACGAGATAAGGTCGTAAACATTTGTGACGTCACGTGTTTTGATTGTCTCATTTGGTCTTTGGCCATTTTGTCTTTTCGTTCTCTTTTTTTCTTTCGGAATTGTGAAGTCGTGTAGGGTCGTATGATCAGGCTTTCTCTTTTTCTTTATGTATTGCCGTGTCATTGGTGGTCTTGATTCATCTTGCAGGGTCTTGTTCAAGCCAATGTGATCTTGATGTCTGTTTGACTGGGCTGTTTCTGAAAAATCCACAAATCCCATCCACTGGGTGGAGGGTCATTATGAACTCGTAATTCGACAACATTGGGTAGAGGTCAGGATTTCATTCCAAATTTCACTGACTTCCATTCCTTGGTCTCTATTTATTGTTTGGTTTTGTCTAATGTAAAAGGCTTCTTTTATTTTCCTCGTAAGAAAATGTTGTTCGTAGCATAGAACCTTTCCTTCTAAAAATCCTGAGCAGTTGGCTGAGTGCTCAGCTACTGCAGACGATCTAAGAGCCTGGTTCATGGATGCTGAAGGTTCTAAAGTTTGAGGGCGTCCTCTCGTGGAACCCGTGTGACCTTCCAATCTGTCTTTGGCGTTTCTATATCTCGTAAGACATTTCATGTGTTCGTTGAACCTCTGGATTAATGAGTTTCCTGATTCTCCAATGTATTTGGCTGAACAGCTGCATTTGATTAAGTACACTATTCCAGGTTGAGTCTCACTTCCCTTTTTAACTTTGTCGTTTCTGAGAATCGATCTAAAGCTCGGTGCACCTTTGAAGAAGATTCTGAAATTTAACCGTTTGCCGAGGCGTACGATCTTCTCACTTAGACCTGCGTGATAGGGGAGGACCAGAACTGTCTCAGTGGTATTTTCGTTCCTTGCCGTTTGTTGTCCACGTAACCTGTCTTTGATGATTCTTTCTATTAGTTTTTTCGGATAGCCGTTGTTTTTGAAAACTGTCCGGATGTAATTTAGTTCTTCTTTCAAGTACTCGTTATCACAGATATTTATGGCTCTGTTGACCATACCATGTATTATGCCACGAAACACTGAAGGGGGATGATGGGAACCGTAGTTTAGGTATCTGTCGGAGTGGGTTGTCTTCCGATAGACTCTGGTTTTAATGCCTGTGCAAGTTCGAATAACGAGGCAGTCAAGGAAAGGGAGCTTTCCTTCTATTTCTTTCTCCATTGTGAAGGAGATATGGGATGGGAATGCTTGATTTAGAAAGGCCAGTAATAGTTCTTCTTTACCTGTGGGGACTATTGCGAAAATGTCGTCAACGTAACGTTTAAAGAATAGTGGTCTAATGTCGGAAGGAATCGTCGAGAAAATCTTGTCTTCAAGGGATTCCATGAAAACCTCAGCTAGTACCGGTGATAGGGAGTTACCCATCGGAACCCCGTCAAGTTGTTTGTAGAAGTGTCCTTGGAAATGGAAAAAATTTCCTTTTGTCAAGCAGAAGTTCGTTATTTCTGTTATTTGTTGTGCTGTTAGTCTTGTCCTCTCTTTGAGAGTATTGTCTGAAGATAGAAGGCTTTGCAACTTAGATAGTGTGTATTTTAAGGGAATGCTGGTGGATAAGTCTTTAACGTCGTAACTGACAAGGGCATGTCCGGCTGATAATTGCAAGTTTTTGAGATCTGTGCAGAACGAAATGCTGTTTTTAACGGAAGAGAACCTGTTGCCGGTTAATGGTTTGATTAGTTTCTTCAGGTAGCGAGAGATATGGGATGTGACTCCATTAATTGTGGATACTACCGGTCTCATTGGGATGCCTGGTTTGTGTATTTTTGGAAGGCCATACATTTCTGGGCACCTGAAGTTGGAGGGGAACTTTAGGAGATTTTTAATTCTCTCCAGGGCCGCCTCGTGGGAAACTGAATGTATGTCGACCGTGAAGAAGCCAAGATTATTAGAAACCTTAAGAAGGAGACGAACAAGGTAATCACAAAAGCAGATAAAGGAAATAAAGTAGTGATTCTTGACAAAACAGAGTACATCAACAAGATGGAAGTGGTTTTGTCCAGTGACGTATACACATCGGTAGAAAAAGACCCATCTGACATCACCAGGAAATCATTAGCGCGGCTCCTTTCCGACATACATTCAGTTTCCCACGAGGCGGCCCTGGAGAGAATTAAAAATCTCCTAAAGTTCCCCTCCAACTTCAGGTGCCCAGAAATGTATGGCCTTCCAAAAATACACAAACCAGGCATCCCAATGAGACCGGTAGTATCCACAATTAATGGAGTCACATCCCATATCTCTCGCTACCTGAAGAAACTAATCAAACCATTAACCGGCAACAGGTTCTCTTCCGTTAAAAACAGCATTTCGTTCTGCACAGATCTCAAAAACTTGCAATTATCAGCCGGACATGCCCTTGTCAGTTACGACGTTAAAGTCTTATTCACCAGCATTCCCTTAAAATACACACTATCTAAGTTGCAAAGCCTTCTATCTTCAGACAATACTCTCAAAGAGAGGACAAGACTAACAGCACAACAAATAACAGAAATAACGAACTTCTGCTTGACAAAAGGAAATTTTTTCCATTTCCAAGGGCACTTCTACAAACAACTTGACGGGGTTCCGATGGGTAACTCCCTATCACCGGTACTAGCTGAGGTTTTCATGGAATCCCTTGAAGACAAGATTTTCTCGACGATTCCTTCCGACATTAGACCACTATTCTTTAAACGTTACGTTGACGACATTTTCGCAATAGTCCCCACAGGTAAAGAAGAACTATTACTGGCCTTTCTAAATCAAGCATTCCCATCCCATATCTCCTTCACAATGGAGAAAGAAATAGAAGGAAAGCTCCCTTTCCTTGACTGCCTCGTTATTCGAACTTGCACAGGCATTAAAACCAGAGTCTATCGGAAGACAACCCACTCCGACAGATACCTAAACTACGGTTCCCATCATCCCCCTTCAGTGTTTCGTGGCATAATACATGGTATGGTCAACAGAGCCATAAATATCTGTGATAACGAGTACTTGAAAGAAGAACTAAATTACATCCGGACAGTTTTCAAAAACAACGGCTATCCGAAAAAACTAATAGAAAGAATCATCAAAGACAGGTTACGTGGACAACAAACGGCAAGGAACGAAAATACCACTGAGACAGTTCTGGTCCTCCCCTATCACGCAGGTCTAAGTGAGAAGATCGTACGCCTCGGCAAACGGTTAAATTTCAGAATCTTCTTCAAAGGTGCACCGAGCTTTAGATCGATTCTCAGAAACGACAAAGTTAAAAAGGGAAGTGAGACTCAACCTGGAATAGTGTACTTAATCAAATGCAGCTGTTCAGCCAAATACATTGGAGAATCAGGAAACTCATTAATCCAGAGGTTCAACGAACACATGAAATGTCTTACGAGATATAGAAACGCCAAAGACAGATTGGAAGGTCACACGGGTTCCACGAGAGGACGCCCTCAAACTTTAGAACCTTCAGCATCCATGAACCAGGCTCTTAGATCGTCTGCAGTAGCTGAGCACTCAGCCAACTGCTCAGGATTTTTAGAAGGAAAGGTTCTATGCTATGAACAACATTTTCTTACGAGGAAAATAAAAGAAGCCTTTTACATTAGACAAAACCAAACAATAAATAGAGACCAAGGAATGGAAGTCAGTGAAATTTGGAATGAAATCCTGACCTCTACCCAATGTTGTCGAATTACGAGTTCATAATGACCCTCCACCCAGTGGATGGGATTTGTGGATTTTTCAGAAACAGCCCAGTCAAACAGACATCAAGATCACATTGGCTTGAACAAGACCCTGCAAGATGAATCAAGACCACCAATGACACGGCAATACATAAAGAAAAAGAGAAAGCCTGATCATACGACCCTACACGACTTCACAATTCCGAAAGAAAAAGAGAACGAAAAGACAAAATGGCCAAAGACCAAATGAGACAATCAAAACACGTGACGTCACAAATGTTTACGACCTTATCTCGTTAATTACTTTGACCCGGACGAATGGAATGTTTACACAAAGCATGTTTTCCTGACCTTACGCCTTTATATACTTGTGACTTTATACATAATTTTTTCACACTTGACGCTGAAGACGGGAGTCGGGTCTCCCGAAAGCTTCGTCGTTTGGTAAGTGACCAATAAAAACCTTTTCTAAAACAGGCGAGACGTAAAGAGAGGAGAAGATATCAGCTGAAGTAGTACTGATATTACAGGCTACCTATATAGCCCACCTTCATGCTTATCTGTGCTGCAAAAACCTATCCAGTGTCTGCTGCTGTGTTCAGACGAGCGTCGAACGATCGCCGACGCGAATGATAAGCGGTTTGTATACGCGATAGCGAATGGGACGCGCAGTGACCACGCAGGGGTATGGGCGCGTCCAAGTTATAGTGAACACTTAACCGGAAGAGGTGGCTGCCTGTCAGCAACCTCCGTGCCCCCCTCGTCAGACTTTGCCTGAGGGCCTCACTGAGTAGGCGCTGACCAGGCTCATCATCCATCATACCCTGGTCTGTGCTGGGCAATCCCATCGTCCATCATAACGTTCCTATTCATTTCAAACTGACAGGTAACCGTTACTGCTGGTCAGAGTTACATTAGCCAAATGAGCGAACCTGTCAATCTTTGTGTGTACTGTACTTTTCCGCCCGTTCACGAGCGACGTTATAGCGAAAACGACGCTAAGTGAAACGACGTTAACCGAGGACCCCCTGTAGTATCTTCCGTACGTGTTCTTCCTTCTACTCGTTCATTTTTTACTCTCGTTTTGTGCACTCTACCAATAAATATCCAACAGGGTCACATATCGCCAAGGCACGGTCTATCATCCCAATAGCAATACCTCTCTTCACCGACAGTGGATGATGAGAGGTAAAGTGGAGATATCTGTCGGAATGTGTTGGCTTCCTGTAAACCAGTGGTGGGCAAAGGGGGGCGATATCGCCCCCCGGGGCGATTTTGAAGTCCAGGTGGGCGATAAGCGCGAAAGGGGCGATTGGGGGGCGGTGAAGGGCTAAGGGGGCGTTATCGCCCCCTCCTGGGGGTAGCCGGTGAAGCTAGAAGGAGCGATATTGCGGTTTTAGTGTTGTTACGGATCTCGACACGAAGAAGTGGAATCGCTTCGAAGTAGTCACTCGGGGCGATTTACGACTGCGGGTCACGTCATTGCGGCCCAATATTGAAGGGATAATTGGTTTGCACACTTCCTGCCCTTCAGAGTAATACTGTAATAAACGCGGAGTCTGAACAAATGAAGTTGTACACATAACGTTTTCTTTGTATGCGAAAATCTGCTATGCAGAAGCAAGGTGTAGCAAGGATGCTGTCGCTGATCCAGCGAACACTCTCTCGCGCAACAGTCAATACAAGAAATTGGCAGGAAAAAAGGACATTGTCCTCGGTGGAGATTTCCCGCCAATTTTCGCGTCGTCAGCCGATATGATTCATCCCAGGGGGGCGATGGCAACCTCGAAGCTGGAAAAGGGGGGCGATTTCTGGCATAGCCTTGCACATCACTGCTGTAAACCGTCGTAGTCAGCTTTCTCTCTTCTCTTCGTACCAACACATCTAGGAACGGTAGACTGTTATTTTCTTCCTTCTCCATCGTTAACATGATCTTTCCCGGGAAGATGGAGTTCAGATGTTTTAGCAGGGTGATTTCATCACCTTCTTCTAAAATAGCAAAGCAGTCGTCCACATACCTCTTGAAGAGTATCGTTGTCACGGTACAACAGTCTTTATTGAAAGCCATTTCTTCAAATTCTTCCATAAACACTTCTGCTAGCACTGGAGATAGCGAACTCCCCATGGGCGCTTTGTTCGTTTGTGCATAAAACATATCATGGAACCTGAAGTAATTGCCCTCGTTCATGCAAAAGGAAACCAGTTTAACAATGTGGAAAGGGTTAAGAGAGGTTCTTTGGTGCAAGGTGCTGTCTGAGTCAAGCAAGCGTTGAAGAGTGCTGTGTGTGGGCCATAGGAATGCTGGTGAAAAGATCCTTTACATCGTAGCTCACCATGACGTGGTTTTGTGCAATGGTGAGTGGTTTTAGTGGAGAAAAAAATCTTTGCGGTTAGAGACATGCGAAACCCGGTTACCTGTGAGTGGTTGAATAATAGATTTAAGATAAGAACAAAGGTCAGAAATCATGCTTTTGGTGCTACATACTACCGGTCTTAGCGGAACAACCGGTTTGTGGATCTTGGGGAGTCCATACAATTCAGGGCATTTTGAGTTGCTGATGAAGTGAAGTTTCTGTCCAATTTTGGACAGAATATTGTCTTTGGTCTCTTCTGTGAAAGATCGTAAAAGAGGCAGAGCTACTTTCCTTATTTCGTTCGTAGGGTCTGACCTCAAGGGCCTGTAGACATCACTATCCAGAAGTCCGTTGAGCTTAGTAACATATTCTTCTCAGTTCAACAAAACCACCACGTTACCTTTGTCAGCCTTTGTGATCAACAAGTCTTTCTTGTCCCGGTGGTTTTTCATGATCCTGCGCTCTAGGTTATTGACGTTAGAGGCTACTTTGTGTCTTTTCAACAAGGATTCAGAGATAACCCCTTTTATTTCTGCTGCCTTCGTTGGTTCTGTCCACGAGAGGCTATGCTCTACAGAACTGACGATGTCGAGTATAGGGGGTACTCTCAGAGTAGGAACAAAGCTCAGACCTTTGGAGAGGACGCTTTTCTCCACTGAGCTCAACACCGTGGAGCTCAAATTTACCACTACCTTGTCAATGTCTGTCACTGGTACGTTCTGGTCTGTTCTACGTGAACGGTTGAACGTCCACGTCCTTTCACAGTAAAGATGTTCCAATTTTCTGGAAAGCGACTTGTCTTGAAGTAGCCTCATTTTCCGCAAGAAGCGTTAATGTGGCATTCCAACGGCTCCAAGATGCGCTGGTCTAAGGTGTTCAACAGCGATGACCAAAATTGTTGGTACTGCGACTTTAGCAATGCTAAGGTGCAACTATGTTGCCTTATTGTGGTCCTGAGTAAGGCAGAACCAGCGGATTAAAGAATCCTGTTACTGGCTTTGTCAAGTCTGTGATTCCATTTTAAACGGAAATACTTGGGTAACAAACCCGAGTCTCGACAATGAAGTAAGTTGAATCAGAGATTTCGTGAACACATGGCGGCTGTGACACGTTTCAAGAACGCTCAACAGAGGCTCAACGGCGTACAAACAAGGCGACGAGGACGTCCGCAAACACTCAGCCCAACCAAGATCATGGACGACGCGATGAAAACATCAGCGGTTGTTGAGCATTCCTCTCAATGCTCACGCAACCTCTACCCAAATATTATTTGCCGTGAGAGCCATTTCCACCTTAGGCAAATAAAAGAGGCCTTTTTCATTAGACATAATGAGACAATCAATCGTGACAAGGGCAGGGAAGTCAGTGAAGTATGGAGTGCAATTATTAATAAAAACAAATGTTGCACCATACAAACTGACCTACCGCGACCCAGCCTATGTATACCCATCAAGATCTGGGTTCCCTTACACAATCAATAAATCGCTGACGACGGAACAAGACCGTTCCGAAAGCTTCGAAGAAGTTCTATAGTGTTCTGTTATTTTCCTAATAACTGCCCATCCATCCGTTGGTAGGGCGTTGTTTCTGTTAATTTCAGACACTTCGAATACGAGAGAACGGGTACAAGCCGTTGAAGACATCGAACATGCCTAGACCCGTTACGAGAAACCCGATATTCAATTTCAACGTCCTTGTAGTATAGATCATGTATCTGCAAAAGTTGCCAAGAACTTCCCTAAACTGCTTAGTGGCTTAGGAAAGTTGAAGGGAGAGTACATGATCCAATTGAAACCAGGAGCATAACCTTATGCACTTTCAACTCCTCGTCGTGTGGCCATACATCATCAACCGCCGTTGCTGGAGCATTTCAACCAGATGGTTAAAGATAAAGTTATCCATCCTGTGAAAGAAGCGACCGGGTGGTGTACTGACATCGTTATGCCAAGAAAGGGATGGGAAGTTCAATTCGAATTTTGGTTGACCTTTCTGCTCTGAACAAAAGTGAACATAGATGCCTGCTGACGTTAACCAGCATAGAGGAGCGGCTTGCATTATTGGCAGGTGCTGAAGTGTTTAGCAAGCTCGACGCCAATTCCGGGTTTTGACAGATACAGCTTTCGAAAGAGTCAAGTCTGTTAACGACGCTCGTTACTCCATTTGGACGTTTTTGCATCCGTCGATTGCACTTTCGAATCAGTTCCGCTGCGGAATATTTCCAATTTGGGATGAACGACATTCTTGTTGGGTTGCCAGGGATTCTTTTTTCATATGGATGGTACTCTCGTGTTCGGTAAATCATACGAATATCACGCTGAGCTCTTCAAGAAGGTCCTTAATAGACTTTCAAACAGCCGCCTCACACTAAGCGCAAAGTGCCAATTCCGGAGATGATTTCGCATATATTTAGGCCACAAAATATGAGACAGTGGCGTACGCCTTGATCCGTCAAAGGTGGAAGCCGTTGGGACCCTCAATAGGATCTGACAAACTGGTTGTACGTAACATCTAATGCATGCGACCTGACGTAGCGTTATGGTACAATTACGTTATTTTTGTCTTCGGTGAGTAGTAAACTCGGTCCGCTTCTTCACTGTGCTCCCGACGATACAGCAGAAGCTATTGATAAGATGCTAGCTTCGGGTGTTGCTGCTGGAGTTCCCCGGTTTGTAGGGATGGTTAATCACTTTAGCAGATTTATAGATTAATTAACGGAGAAAACAAAGCCGCTACCTGGTCTTTCTAAGGACAGTGTGGAATTCGTCAGGGAAGCTCCACAACAAAATGCGTTCGACAAACTGAAAAGAAACTTACAAAACTGTAAATTGGACCCTTTCAACCAGTGTGACAGAAGCACTGTTTCAATGGATGCCAGTTCGATTGCCCTGGAGATAGTGCTAATTCAAGGAAGCGAAACGGGAGTTCGACGTCCCATAGCATTCGCGTCTCGATGTATAACATCGACAGAACAACGGTACGTTCAGATCGAAAAGAAACTGATTTTGAAGTACTTCTTTGCAAGAAATGGAATACAAGAAGTTGTTCGGTGCGACAATGGACCGTGTTATTCTGCATACCCCTTCAAAGAATTCGCGAGGAAACAATAGAAGAAACGTTAAAGTCTCAACGTTCGTTGCGCACTTCTCTCGCTTCTCCAACTGCCTACAACCTTACACAATTTGTCGCAAGAGCCGTTTTTCCGTATCATCTTACCCCGACGCCCCCATAGGCGTCGCTTTTCTGACTGTCGTTGGTGCGCTGCGTACTAGCATTTCATTGGTCATGCTACACCAGCGTTTCATTGGTCAGAATGACGTCATGGTTCCATTGCTGTATTCTCCATAAATGGTGGATGAAGGGTAGTGATCGTGCGGTTTTGGGGCTTTCAATCGGTAAAGCACCACACCAAGAACAGATTTCAGACGGATCGTTACGTTGCGAGAAAGATCACAAAACACGAAAGCAAGCGTTGCGATCAAACAGGATACCCCATCATTTGGAGACAGGCGGCTAAATTGGTGCTGACAACTGGGCATAGTCGCCGCGACAAAATAGAGGGAACCCATAGTCCCACGTAAGCTCCCTTGATTGGAGCGTAAAAATTGGCTGAATGCGAGCGTTGTTAGGGAGGAATAGAGGTAAATTGAGCGCCCAAAGTTAGCTCCAAGAGGTGTGCCTCCTTAATCACGTGTTGCCAACATTCGCATCCTTATTCACAACTGCGCGGCGTTTATAACTGTAACGTGGGTAGTGTGCGTTTATGGATGCACGGAGTACGTATTGCACGCTATAATCCGTCGGATATTCGAGCCAGTTTAGTTGGTTTTGCCACTCTTTTGCCCTATTGCAGCCCTTTTAAGGCGAACTAGGTGAACTCTGTTCAATCGGACGCGGAAACAGGTTGATGGGAAGCGGATGCGAATTGACTGTAGTGAACCGAAATAGGCTACACTTGCTCTGCTCAATGCTCGCGGTGTACAAACAGTTTCGGCGGTTTCCTTTATTAGACAATGTATGAAGCATTAGAACCTGAAGACGCCCACCACATACGTGGGAGCGAATCAGTCAATCAATAGAATGTCTACCATGAGAACGAAGCAGAATTACAGACAACACCCCACACGGTGCTTTCCCTAGTGGTATGCCCTACGTATTTATTCATGGAAACGGCACGTACGATGAGGCAAAGCAGGCGCAAATAACAAAACGGAAGTGAAAATACTTGTTGTACAGGTAAGAACGGAAAAAGCAAGTGAGTGAGAGTACAGGACATCTGTCTGCGTGTTCAGGTGCATCGTAGCACCGTAGTTCGTCTGGCGCGTTTGCGCCTGTTCGCACACCCTGAAATAGAAACACTAGTATTCCTTCTCTCTCCCTGCTTACCTGACGACTGGATGATACCACCGTGGTCAACGCCGAAGTCGACCTACGACCCCGAGACATCCTGAGAAGTACCACGCTTATGTTCGGGATATTCACCAACTCTGTCTGCCTACCTGAGCAGTGGATGTAGCCGCATCGGTCAACGCCGAAGTCGACCTACGACCCCGAGACATCCTGAGAAGTAGCACGCTTATGTTCGGGATATTCACTAACTCTGTCTGCCTACCTGAGCAGTGCATGTAGTCGCTTCGGTCAACGCCGAAGTCGACCTACTATGGGCGCCTTTCACCTGAGACCTTAACGATTGACTGATCACTTATACTTTCCTACAGATCTAAGTACCTGTTACTGAAGTGGCCGATCTTCAGCAATGGCGCAGAGGATCTTCTCGAATGGGTTCTCGCCCGGTTGGATCCTTCGGCGCCATTCGGTCTCCCACAAGTAGGAGTCCGTCATGGACCGATGTGTGCCGCGGCGGATCTTATTGCCATACTTGAGCTGGGCCCACAGGGACTCGATGGTCTGCGTGTGCGCACCCGTCTCAGGGTTGACAAAATTGAGCGAGTGGTTTATACGCATGTGCGTGTATTGCGCAGACGGCAGACCTCGGTATCCCCGCCACTCATCGGTGATCACAGTCGAGCCAGCCGCCACATTCGCTGTCACAACGGAAACTAGTGTAGCGGCTGACCGATCTGCAACGGGCGCCAGGAAGCAATGGCCTGTCTCACGGCACACACCGCCGAGGACCCATTGCTGGGGTAAGGACCGGCCCCGGTTGTACTTCCTCCTTGAGAATAAAGTCTCATCAACCTCAACCGTAACGTCTGCTCCTCCCACAGCGACCGGGTTTCGAAGCAGCCATCCTGTCACCACCTCCCTCATTGCCAGGTTCCATTGGACAGTTGCTCTTTCATTCATACCCAGATATTCCTCACAGTAAGAACATGTTGCCTTCTGGAGGCTCCAGGCATGAATGAAGAGCAGTCAACCGAACATCACGAACCTCAGCACTTTTTTACCTTCCAACCAAGTTCCACTGCGCACGGCCACCTCTTTTCTGCAGGTTCTCACGCCGCATCGCCACCGATAGTAGTTCGGCGTCTTTGCGCTTAGGGCCATAGCATTGCCGCACTCGCATCGCCTGTGGCGATGGAGTATTCCGTGGTCCTGCATAAATGCTATGGCCCCAGCTTCGTCGTGCAGGTAGCGTACGAACATCTCTGCTGCCTCTCCGGGAGCTACGTGAGTTTGACGCGACATGTCCTGCAATGTACACTGTCAGAAACGGATGCGTTGTCTGTCTCTGGAAACATAAGCGTCCACCGGGGCAGTCATAATCGAGCGCCTATTCGTTCGCCTTCGGGTTGCGAAAAGCGACGTACAACCCGAAGTGTGTCGCATGCAAATGATCGTTTCGGGCAACAAATCTTATCTCCGGTTTTTGTTCGACACTTCGGACAAAAACCGGAGATTCTTGAAGCAAGAGAAATTGAAGAAACAAGACATCTCATAATTATGAAAAAACAGTGACACGGAATCCTTGTTCAAAGATCTTTATTCAGCGTAGCTTTCGGAACCGTCGTGTTCCAGCGCACTTGGAAAGAGATGGAACGTTTGGTGTGAACGTATTTAAATGTAATGGAAGGGACGGGGTGTTTAGAGGTGGCAGCACCTGGTTTCACTTATCAGATCAGTCCAGAGTTCGCTTATCTCGACCCCTTTGTCCCTTTTCATCTTGCAGATGTTACGGTGGATGAAAAAGGCTTCTTTGATCTTTCTGACGCGGAACCGGCTCTCGCTACAGATGGTCCTTGCTTGCAAGTCGCCTGAACATTGGGAGGAATGTTCGACGACTGCTGAAGCTTTCATCGCATCGTCCATGATCTTCCTCAGATCCTTTGTTTGACGTCGTCCGCCAAGCAGGCGTTATACGTTACAAGAACGCACTGGACAGGCTCAACGGAACACATCAAAGACGACGTTTTTCCCTTTAGAAAATAAAATCACTGTTCATTAGGAATAACAGTTGCTTCATTAGCGACAAGGATGTGGAAGTCAGCGAAGTTTGGTCTGCGGTAATCGCAAAGTAAGTTACTGTACCCTGCCGGTCTGACACCGCACCATGTCCCTTCCCAACTTTTACCGTTGCCCCATTTCGCCTAATCGCTGACGACGGAGCAAACCGCTCCGAGTGCTACAATAGTTCCGTTAAAGGTGCGCAGTAAATTGCTCTTTGATTTACATTGTACTTTTTAGACTCGATAAACGGGTTCACTTGTCGTTGAAAGAAAAAGCCAAAAAGTATTTTTTAAAAAATTGTCATGAGACATTACATTTTCAGTTCGCGAGGAAGTATGAATTTAAGATTGTTACGTCAAGCCTGCTTTATGCACAGAGTAACGGCGAAATCGAACGGGTAGTTGCAATAATGGAAAAACGCAACAGAAATACGGTGACATACAGCTCGTTCCTTTGTCCTACAGGAAGACACCTATGACAACGGGATTCTCACCGGTTGATCTGTTTGGCAGCCGTTTGAGAACCAACGTCCCAACCCCCTGAAAGAATTTACTTCGGGTCTTGTGCAGTAGCTCCCCTACAGGAGACGCTCTCGTCGCTGTAGGCCCCCCAATCGCCATGGGGCTACCAGCGCGAATCAGAAAAGACTTAGCCGCATAACGGCTAAAAAGTGAAAATTAGTTTACTTTTGCCCATACCTGAACGACAGCCGCGAAACGCCGTTCTCGTACGAAGACCGCTGTTTATTTAAAAATACAATTGAGCAAATAGTGGCGCCCGTCGTCTTCTTTGATCATCCGCGCACTTCCGTTCCACGGAACCTGCACAAACGAGGTAACAGTTAAGTTGCACAACTGCAACGAATACGTACTTCCGTGCCATCCTAGCGGGACGGGTACAGCTCCTTTCGGCATTCCTTTCGATCGCACCGCAATCGCACATCGTCGCGGTCCTCCCTGGACCGCAGGACGATGTACCGTCCGCAGCAGGGGCATATTCTTCTGTCGTGCATTAGGTCCCTTCCTTGCATGAACTGCGCAACAGCCATTTCATCACTGACAAATCGCGCACACATCTGGACAAAGTTCAACCGTTCGCTAACACTCATCCTCGCAGAATAAAATGCCGTTCTCTTGAAACAGAATCTGCGAGCATAGCCAACCACTCACGTTCTGTTTCGTTCCCTGGCATTCACCTGTTTGCCGGCGTTTAGCCGTCAAGTGGTCTTATCATGGCACAAAAACTGTTCGTACAACGCTCATCTCAGCTGCCATGAATCGCAAAAACTCGGTACAGCCACATTCCTTCTATTCTGCGACCCTTATCATCGTTTTTAAGTGCAGGACGAATACAATAGAACGCAGCATACGACAACGCAGAGACATCTGCTCCGTTTACTTTAGCGCTAAGACTTCTGCTCTCCAACATTCCACAAACCGACTTATCAAAATTGCAGCAAACCATAGGTCAAAACACCATCTGTCCGACGCATGAAAATCCGTCGTTCGTACAACTGGTTTCCATCAAACGCTTTGCTTCCTACCCTTACCGAAGCTAAGACCCGATCAGAACATTGATGTTTCACGTTAACCTCGCTTCAAGCAACGCAACTGTAGGAATCGCTTTCTGCCCTTACCTAAGCCTAAACCATAAAATGAGAACCATGTCTCCCGTTTAGATTACGAAAGCAACATGCATTCACCGCGATAGCAGCGAAGAACTCGCATGGCTATGCAGTGGTTACGTTACGCGTTACGTTAAATTGAAATACAGTCAAGCCGAAGCCACATCAGCGCGAAAACTGCTCATGTTAGTGGTGTTTAGGATGTGAACAGTATATAGGAATCCTGTTCCTGTTCATTCGGTCTTGGGAAGAAGTGTGCGCAAAAGTAGGCTATTTTACACTTTTCGGACGTTTTGCGGCTAAGTCTTTCCTGATTCGCGTTGGAAACGTTCAAAGTACAGTGGAACCTCGATGATAACAACCTCGAAATTTACAACTCTCGCTAATAACAATTCGCGGAGGAGAACAATAGTATACAGTACGATAGAATGATGTGGAAGGTGTGAGCGTTCGATTTCTTGAGGCATTTCTTTTCTTCTTATTACGCGCTGCTTTGGCATGCTGCTATTGCTTTACGTCTAAGCGTGACTTCTAGAACTCCGTTATTGTACTAGTATACAATGTTTCTCGCGTGCGACTAACAAATCCGGATAAAACCTGAGCATAGTTGGTTCCGTCGGGTCAGGTTCAGTAACTGCCCCACAAGATTACTGTAGCTATTGACGAAGGTAAGAAAATGCAGGTTTTCTCATCCTATATCATGACGTCATCCGTGTAAACAACGTAACCTCCGTGCGCTCAATTTAGACCTTCTTAGGCCATTTTAGACCTGTTTTGGACGTTGAAAATACTGGTTCTACGAACGGACGTGTTAGTTCTCATAATTACAAATTACTTACGGAGTATTTCAACCCGCTGTTGAAAGAAGCAACCTTTACTGCGTAGCTTTCAGGAAGCGACTTTTCCCGTCCTCAGCGCATACACATCAAATTTTGGACGTTGGAAATAGCAGGAGGGAGGGATGGCGTTAGTATCGTTTCGCAACAGGTAGCAGAGATCCGCAGATTGGCAACACAGTCTTGCAGGCTGCAGCAATGCCTGACATTGAAAGGAAGCCTCATAAATGGAAACAGTGGCTGCATATTATGCGCGATATGTTCTGCCGTAGTCCCCATGCAGAAATTATGCATACTTGATGCAGTTCTACATTCGTATGCCGTGTTTCTTCGTGTTAAGGCGCCCTCATTAAATGCATTTCACTGTATCGGAACGTAAGCCGCATGCTTACGTTGACTTGTTAGGTAAACGTAGAAGAAGGTAGCGTAACCTGAAGGGTTAGCGTAGTCTGAAGGGCAACGCGCTGCAACGTGTGCGTCAAGTTAGAAGAGTTTTGGGTCTTTTCCCCTATAACCCCGACCTATGACAAGTGGGCGAGTTGCTCCGCCCCCATTATTGACGTTGTTTGCTCACGCCAACTGACGGTCGCTGCAGACTTCTGCCGCGGCGCGTTTGTTCCGGCCGGTGGCGTAGACCAATTGATGTCTGCCGCGGTCATCTGGCATAAAGGGTGCGCCCAACCGACAGGAGCTGCAGACATCTCGCGCAAAGGGTGCGCCTGAGCGATGGGCGCTGCGGTTACCCGGCGCAGGGTGCGAGCGTATCCGCTCAGAACGGAAGTGTACGCGAACTGGAGATAGCAGCTAATACCATGTGGGCGCCAGATGCGAACCCCCTGACTACGATATATACCGGGCCTTCTGCAGGAGCGGTATGATCCTTGCAGTGAACGGCCATATTTTGAACTGAAAAATTTGTTCCCCTTTTCTACCCGTATGCTGCAAGTTTCGGTGATAATATTGCAACCTACACTCGCACCACATTTTTCCAAACGTTACCGTGAGTCCATATCCTGCTTATGTTCGGTCTTTACTATAGGCAAGGCTGCGGCCAATTCACATCGCGCAAACTTTATTCACAATTAATAATAATACATATGTACAAAAGTCACTGCGGGGGCCAGTATTCCACTACAGCTTCTATTATCTCGTAAAACGGATCTACACCGGGTTGTAGTCTTCGGCGCCACATGAACTCCCACAAGTAGGAGTCCATCATTGACCGGTGTGTGCCGCACCGGGCTTTGTTGCTTCGCTTCAGCTGGGCCCACAATGACTCCACAGCCTGCGTGTTAGCACCCGTCTGCGGGTTAACGAAACCCACAGAGTGGTTTACACGCTGGTGCGTGTAACCGTATTGTGGCAGGCTGTGGTATGCCCGCCACTCGTCGCTCATTATGGTAGAGCCAGGCGCTACATTCTGCCTTATGGCAGAAATGAGCGTAACTGACGAGCGGTCTGGCACGGGCATCATGAAGCAGTCCCCGGTTTGCAGGCACACACCGCCGAAGACCCATTGCTGTGGGTAGGACCGGTCTCGGTTGTACTTTCTCTTCGAGTACACGGTCTCGTCCACTTGGACGGTGAGGCCTACTCCTCCCACAGTCACCCGGTTCCTCATGAGGGTGTCCGCCATGACTTCCCTCATCGCCAGGTTCCACTCGACGGCAGCCTTGTGGTTCATGTGCAGTTCTCTCTTCAATTCTTTGATCGAAGTCTTTCCGTGCACCCAGAGATATATGAACCAGATGACGATGTGTGCAGGAGCCTTCGTTCCTGAACGACCACTACGTGTACTTTGGACATATGGCTCAACAATGTTACCTTCTAACCACGTTCCCGTGCGGAAGGACAATTCTTTCTTGCAGGCTTTCTTGTTGCACCTCCATCGGGAAGCTCGTCCGTCCGTCGTGCTTAAGACCATGGGCGTCCCGCAGGAGCAGGTTCTCTCCCGGTGGAGAACACCCTGCTCCTGCAGGAACGCTATGGCTGAGCGTTCATCAGAACACATGCATGTGAGCTCAGCGTAGATGACGTGTGAAGTGGATTGCGACATGTTTGAATAATCACCAAGTACTGGTAAGCTGGTAAACGAAGAAGAAAAGAAGGACCAGTGGCTCTCAGCACTACGCTACACACGAAATAACACCCCCGTTCCTGCAGAAGGCCCGGTATATATCGTAGTCAGGGGGTTCGCATCTGGCGCCCACATGGTATTAGCTGCTATCTCCAGTTCGCGTACACTTCCGTTCTGAGCGGATACGCTCGCACCCTGCGCCGGGTAACCGCAGCGCCCATCGCTCAGGCGCACCCTTTGCGCGAGATGTCTGCAGCTCCTGTCGGTTGGGCGCACCGTTTATGCCAGATGACCGCGGCAGACATCAATTGGTCTACGCCACCGGCCGGAACAAACGCGCCGCGGCAGATGTCTGCAGCGACCGTCAGTTGGCGTGAGCAAACAACGTCAATAATGGGGGCGGAGCAACTCGCCCACTTGTCATAGGTCGGGGTGATAGGGGAAAAGACCCGAGTTTTCGTGGGGCTACAACTTCCTGCATCTCATGTCTTACGACAGGTATCGCTGTACTACTTGATCTGTTTGAATCTCCGGAAGCATATAAGGAGCGAATGCCTATCCTCAAGCGGGCGATTTACACGATAAGAAATAGCGAGACCATTAATTAACATATCAACTATGATAAAATGATGAACGTCGACATTGAAAATTTGTTGCCGCCGTTGTTCGTTGAGCAGTGGAGTCATCTGTGACAAGACTGCTCTATCGGAAGTCGTGGACGTATTCACGGTTTTGCTAGGCAGTTGTCAGATGACGGCAGGGTTCCATTACTGTGCCGGGGAAGCAGAGAGAGGACCACACGCGTCATCGACGTCACTGACGGACGATTGACGTTCGGTGCAGGGAGACGGGCTACATTAAGTGTCCTCCATCTATTCATGCCATGAGCCGTATTCGAAGCCATGAGAACGAACCAGACCTGCTTCAAACTATGGTTACGCTCACTGCGGCAAACTGAGATGACGCTCACATTTCGGCAGCGAAAATTCTTAGTCAGTTTTCCCATGTCGGTGTGGCAGCTGTAGATGAACAGCACAGCTGTCCTCATGGCTAGCTTCGTTTTTAACAACCAGTAGGCATTGTACATGAGCCTAGACAATTTTACCTGAGGCCCCGTGAAAACCCATTTGAACGAATTGTCGCAGACATTGCGACTTGCTTCCCGTTACGTTAACCTACGATTGCGCGCGTACGTACACGTTCTTTCTACATATTTGTTGTTAATAAAAACACCATACCGGATTCACTGATTTGCTTCTTCTCTGTCGACTGCGGCATCCAATTACACACTTTGAAAGCATCATCAAGTTTCAGCGTTGTTTGGTTTTTGCCGACAAGGCAGCGAGGAGGAGGTTATCGAGGTTTTATGTGTACTAACAAAGCAAGCAGTAGCAAAATCATACCGAAAGTTGATAACATCGTTAGCCACTCTACACCTGGACACCAAGCGCATTATCATCGGTCCAGTTCACGATTTCGTTCTTCTCTTACCTAACAAGTCAATGTAAGCATGCGGCTTATGTTCCGATACAGTGAAATGCATTTAATGAGGGCGCCTTAACACGAAGAAACACGGCATACGAATGTAGAACTGCATCAAGTATGCATAATTTCTGCATGGGGACTACGGCAGAACATATCGCGCATAATATGCAGCCACTGTTTCCATTTATGAGGCTTCCTTTCAATGTCAGGCATTGCTGCAGCCTGCAAGACTGTGTTGCCAATCTGCGGATCTCTGCTTCCTGTTGCGAAACGATACTAACGCCATCCCTCCCTCCTGCTATTTCCAACGTCCAAAATTTGATGTGTATGCGCTGAGGACGGGAAAAGTCGCTTCCTGAAAGCTACGCAGTAAAGGTTGCTTCTTTCAACAGCGGGTTGAAATACTCCGTAAGTAATTTGTAATTATGAGAACTAACACGTCCGTTCGTAGAACCAGTATTTTCAACGTCCAAAACAGGTCTAAAATGGCCTAAGAAGGTCTAAATTGAGCGCACGGAGGTTACGTTGTTTACACGGATGACGTCATGATATAGGATGAGAAAACCTGCATTTTCTAACTTCGTCAATAGCTACAGTAATCTTGTGGGGCAGTTACTGAACCTGACCCGGTTCCGTCATTTTACTATATCTGCTTTTGGTGCATACTCTGTTATTGCGGTGTTCATTACAAGTTCTCACGGTAAACTTTTGAAATTCAAGTTAGGTTCTGGTAAGGGTCCAGCCGTAAAGCCGGTTTTCACCATGTTTTTTCCAGCAAATGTCCTCTAGAAAGAAGCGTATCGCCCTCTCCCTTAGACAGAAAGTTGACATCCTGGAGGCGCTAAAGAGAGGGGAGTCAGGGGCTTCTCTTCTCTAATACCGAGTTAACGCCAGCGTTATTTCCCACATGAAAAGGCAAAAGGACGCCAAACTGAATTACGCGAAAAAAACGGAAGAGGCGGGCTGTTCAGACCGAAAAATTATGAGGACTTCCAGGTTCGAGGAAATGGAGGGGGCGCTATACGTGTGGTTCCTGCAGAATCGCACAGCAGGGAACCCAGTAAGCGGGCCTTTATTATGCGAGAAAGCCGTATTCTTCAGCACACAATTTGCTAACCATAAGGACTTCAAAGCAAGCCAGGGATGGCTTGAGAAGTTTAAGAAGCGCCATGGCATTCGCTGTCACACAATAAATGGGGAAAAATTATCCGCGGATGAAGGCTCAGCTATGGTGTTCAGGGAAGAACTGAGAAAGTTCTTAGACGAAGAAGGCTACGACTTCGACTTCGTCTATAACGCAGACGAAACTGGCTTGAACTGGAAGGCGCTTCGCAGGCAGTCATTAATAGCACGCAGCGAAGAAAATGCGCCTGGGTGCAAATCAAGAAAGGAATGTGTCACCATAATGCTATGCGCAAACTCAACTGGTTCGCACAAGTTGCCCTTGTATCTGATCGGAACGGCGAAAAACCCGAGAAGCTTCAGGGGTGTGAAAAGTCTTCCGGTCGCGTAAGGCCATCAAAAGAAGGCGTGGATGAACCTCCACCTTTTCGAAGATTGGATGAAAAAATTGTTTATTCCTGAGGTAGAATAGCACATCAGTTCCGCCCGCCCTATCTCAGCTTTATCTTCCGGTGAAAAGATACCAGGAGGTGATCGGCAAGACCGGAAAGGTCCTTTTGCTAATAGACAATGCGCCGGCGCATCCGGTTATCGACCGCCTGAACAACGTTGACGAACTCGTGACCGTCAAGTTCTTTCCTCCGAACGTTACCTCATTGATCCAGCCGATGGACCAAGGTGTGATCCGAAGCTTCAAGGGCTTATACCGGAAAAACCTTCTCCGGCAGCTTTTAATGAATGACGATAACACGCCCGAAAGTGTCACGGCATTTTACAAGAGAATAAGCCTTAGGGACTGCTGTTACTTGGCTGCAGCAAGCTGGGAGTCTGTCAAGCAGACCACCTTGAGAAATTCGTGGAACAAGGTTCTTGGTGGGTCAGAGTCAGGGGCGGACAGCAGTAGAGACTGTGGCGTGGAGATATAGGAAATCGCCAGGATGTTAAGAATTATCTCGATATGCGGGGAGAGTGAGAGCTCTGAGGTTGAAAGGTAACAAGCAGTCCTCCTCGGATAGCTGCGCTCACAAATTTCGTTAGCAGGTGGCTGGGATGCGACTCAGAGGATCAGGGCTTCCAAATGATGAACGATGAGGAAGTCGTCGAGTTCGTTTCGAACAAGGCCGACACGGAGGAAGACGAAGAAGAGCAGGGAGAGGAGAAAGCAGGGCCATTGATTATCCCTTCGAACAATGCTGCCCTTCAGCACCTAGAAGAAGCTATGAGATGGTACGAAGCCCAAGAAGAGTGTGATCGACGCAGCCTTATTTGTTTAAAAAGTATCCGCGATTTGGCGGCGCAGAAACGCAAGATTATTCAGAAACAAACACGTATCACTGAATTTTTGGAGAAAGATTAAATTTTTGCTCACGCTGTTATAGTTAGTTTGAACTGGGAACTCATACAGGCAAGTATCTTTAAAGAATGAAGCTTAAAGTACACGAAAACCGGGGCAACATGATAGGGTAAACAGACTCTCGATCATAACAACAATTCCGAGTTAACAACTACCCCTTGGCAAGTATTATTGTTATCATCGAGGTTCCACTGTATGTCTTTCTGATTCGTTGAAGTTGATTGGTCGATCGTTTTGCGGCTAAGTCTTTTATGATTCGCGCTGGTAACCCCGTGGCGATCGTGACCCCTGCAGGGCAGCTACTACACATGACCCTTTACTTCCACGAAATGTGAATCAGGCGGTCTACTACCAACGCGAAAAGCTGGAAAATGACCGCCAATCAATTGCGTTTAACCGTCGTCATGGGGTTCGCGGTTGCCCAAAATGTTATTATTGTTCCAGAGTGACAACGTTATTATCCTTGACCGAAATGAACGCAGCAATGTGGTAAGCAAAGAGCCAGTAGCGCCTCGTTCATACGAAGTGCAGACACGCGGTGGAACACACCTGAGATGTGATTCCATGTTGACCTGTTGTTTCCATCTGATCTCGGATAACTACAAGCGTGCAGAGATGAAAAACTAACCGACTAATTCGACTCTATACTGGCACTATGCGATTTCCCTCAAAGAGGGAGATCTAGTTTAAGGATGAAACGCGATAAGCAAGAACCATTGTTGCAGTAACCGTTAATGTACCCTGCAGATACTTAGTGTGCCAAGTGTGAGATTCCGTGTTAACCGCTGGACAAGAAAGGCTGAACGGTAATTATTGGGCAGCGAAAAGGTATTTCTTCGCATGAAAGGTCGTACCAAACGTACGAATTAAGCATCCATTTTAATGCTTCAGTAGCCTCACGTACTTCTTGCCTGTTTTGCGTATGATATGCCATATGGCGGACTGTTTGTGATTTCATATTTGATCTTAATTGCCAGCTAATATCTGCATTCACTTTTAAGGAAATCTTTTTAGGTTGTTAGATAGCATCTGATTTTAGTGATCGTAAGTTTTATTTCAATGCCTGCCAAGAAGGGACTTGCTGAAAAAGTGGTAAGTCGTTTCACATGTTTTGCGTATCGAACTATGTTCGCTTTGCTGTAGGTAGACGTGGATAAGCCTGCCATCAAGGCGAATAAGTGGGATGGAATATCGATCAAATATGCAATTGACGATGCAGTTCGTGTGGTGCGCCTTTCGGTTTGTTCTCACGCAAATTTTGCAGCGTTGACTTTTGTCACAGATTGCCCTGGAAAACTACGACCTTTCTGAAAGTCACTGGCTGATCGGCTGTCGGATTTTCATTTCAAGTCTTGCTGTAGCTTGCGCTCTGTTCGCTTGCGTTTGGGACTGGATGTACCCATTTCCGGCATCACGTCAAGTGCTCATTGCATGCCCTTTATTATATCCTTTCAAGGCGTATATTTTACTATTTAATGTGATGTAGGCAAGCGTTTCCTTAACTTATGTACTTACGTATTTCGGCTTGATGGGAATCCAGCAACTGTACAGTTATTTCGTCGAAGGAAACATCTTTCTGTTGGCCACAGAAGTCAAAGCAGACGGTAGCAAGATTACATGGAAGTTTGCTTCAACGATGAAAAAGTCTGATCGCACGCGCACATCAGCTACAGCTTGAACGGTATTGTTTTCAGGTACAACGATATGTACACGCTTACTGTGAAGCGACACGCGAAGAAAGATGTTCGTGAAGTGAATGTAACGAAATCCATCGGCACTTGGGTTACTGAGGATGGTCAAGTCGCAAGCGACGTTTTATGGAAAGACGTGAAGAACCTGCATGATTTGGCAATAGCAAAAAAGGTGAATTGATTGCTTCCCAAGAGGATACAATCACGTTCTGCCAAATAAAGCTTTTCAAAATTGTTTTTGCATGAATGGAATGCCACTTCGACAGAATGCCTTTATTCGGTGTTGTCTGGTTCTTGAATTTACTTTATACTTTTATCCCAGAAGCGCAACGATGACGGAAAACCATATTGGTTCAGTAAGTAAAAGACGAGTGTTGACAGATTATAATTTTTAAAGCCTAAATGTTTAGGCGGTGGCAAAGCTAATGGGATTTAGTGAACTATCTCAAATGGTCATGGGAGAACTTGATGATTTGGTGACCTGCATATTGCAGGAAGTCATAGAAGTAGAAGTAGTGCAGCTGTTTCGCTGAGCGTTAACATTTGCCGTGTAATGTAGACAGCAAAAATATTTATGCAAAATGGAAAAAAGCAAGGAATGACTTGTGCTGACATCAATCATGCGTTAAGGCTAAAAGGTCAAGAGGTATGGAAAGAGGGCGCATTCTTTAAAAATTGTTTTTTCATGTCGTTCAGCTGCCAACTGAGTTCCAGTGTCCTTCTTTTTGTCCCTTCCGTGTTGCGATCTGTGAGCGTCAGCCTTCCATAATTTCTGAAGATGCAGTGGTCGACTTCGACGCCATAATTGAATCACCTCCTCCAACAGCGGAATCTTACAAAATTAAAGGTAGGAGCACAAGAAAACTGAGAATCCGGACTTAATTGTGATTGCAGGTCATTGGCTGGCAATTGAAGGAGTTCAGCCGTTGATACCCGAAAATCCCGCGCCAGGTTTGCATGCAGTTCTCAAATCTGCGTTACAGCGGTGCTCCCGTTGAAGATAATATCGAACTTTGCCCTGCAGTTAAATTCGCTGATTTGGAAAAGAATTCTCCACAGGAAAAGGAATTGTGCCTCCAACGTGGAGTGATTCTGCACAAACTTGGCACGGTGGGCTAGCGCAGGATGCGTGCCGCCCTGAACTTCGCTTTTGCAGGGAGAGCAACTTTACTTCAACGACTTGACGGAATCATGCATTGGGAAGGACGAATCTATGCGCTGCGTACGTCCTAGTTAATTGTAGCTTCTATTGCTGCATTTTAAAGAATTTTAAAGGAAGCGTTGCAAAATATTGCTTCTCTAAAAGGAGTGGAGTCGCTCTTACCAAGGCTGTCTGTGTTCATCAAAGAAGGCGTAAGTTGAGATTGGAAGAAGACTGTTGTACATGTCAAACTGACGTTAGGTCGTATGCAGCATTGCCGAAACGAACATCATTCAGTTGACATATTTAATGCGAATGGTAAACGCTTTAAACTCCAATCTACAAGTTAATATGGAGCGATTCGTAAGACCGCATTGAATTTTGAAATCGTGCTAGTACGATATATTACTTTTTTATAGTTGCACGACATTCTTCCAGCAGTCATGACATGCATCTTAAGCAGGAAGCTGTGCTTAAAGACCGAAACCAGCAAGCAGTGGGGCTTGAGACAGTATGCTGGCAATTTGTTAATTCAATTGTGCAGGTATGCCTCAGGCATGCGTTGAACTAGCGATATATGATCCCTTTTAGGCGGTACAACAGTTCTACTTATTGCCTACAATACCGAGTAACTGATTTTCTTGCCGAGAGGTGGCTAGACGAAAACGCTTCCATGGCTATGGCTTTTGGAGCTCTCTATACTATTGGCAATATGGGCCATGATGTAAAACTCACATTTAACACGTATTGTTCGTGTAGTTAACTAACCACTGTTCAGGCAATCAGAAACGTTATTCTACCACATCTACCAGCATTTGGTGAAAAGGTTCGGCTCGCCTTGTCTTATGCCGATGAGGCAGAACGTGCTGGTGCGGAACAAGTTCGGCGTTGTTTACTGGTAAAAATAGAGTACCCTTTGTGCGTGTAGCTCGTATTTAGCAGGCATTTTGTTTTAGCAAGTACTTTCTAAGTATGTTTCCGAATTGAGGCCACCTCCTACATCTCTTGAGCAATTTCAGCAATTGTTCGGTTCCTACGTCGGCTCACTTGCGTTCAGCCATTTTTAATTGCTGAGCGAGTTTTACCTTTTGAATCCGTTAGTCAGTAGGTGCGAATTAAATCCTTACTTTCTTTGCGGTCTACTTCGCGTACCTCGGTGCACTTCACGGATTGGGAATTATTAGTTTTGTATGATGTTACTGTCTCGGTCGGTCGTTAGGAACGCTCGCTCCTCTGACTGACAGTCTGGGCGGGTGACAGAAGCTAGAGGGGTCAAGGATTAGACCTGATAGCAGACGTCACTAGCCGGGATGGTCGGATGGAAGAGCTTGCAGAACAGTCGACTGGCTGGACAGTTGACATGTTTATTTCTGCATTAAAGATGGGCCCAGGTAGTGGTCCGAAAGCTCTGCTTTATGGAGCTTTGCTTTATGAAGCTTTGGTAATAAAATACGGGGAAAAAGCCGTGTTACATTTGGTCTGCAAAAAAAAGCACCCACCCCGTTGAAGAAGATGATGAAGAAAAAAGAATTATTAGTTAGAAGTGTTATTGAATATAGGATGCCTCTTCTTAACGGGACCAAGGTAGGTCCCGAAAGCTCCGCTATTGAATAAAGAAGCTTTCATGAACGGGTTATTCTGCCGTCCTTTAACACAATGGTGCGAATAATAATTATAACTTCTTACGAATGCACACCGTTTTCTAAGAACTTGGGACCAGCGAAACAGTTTATTCATAAGAAACAGGATGGACTACACACAGCGGGCAACCAACAACAACCGACTAACTGGGCAGGGTTAAGTACTGCCGGGCGTACACCTCAGCTCCCTGCGATGTCACTTCGACGGGTGGTCAGTTCGACGCGGGATCCGTTTGCCGCGGAGTCGGTTCGAGGCTATCCGTTCGCCGCGGGGTCAGTTCTCCACGGCGACACGGACTGAGCTGTCAGGCGTGCACCTGTAGCCGATTACCTCTCTCTTGGCCAATCTCCCTATTTGACGGCTCGTCTCCCATATACACATCTTTCGACCAATGTTCTGGTCTCTGTTCCATGTTTTCCGATGGCGTCGCTTGCAATTACCGCGCCTTAACTCCAAGTTACAGTCTACTTTATTCGAAAACGACGCCTGTTTCCAGGCTGGCTTATGGCTTATCTTCAATCCTGACGACTTAACACCCCTTTGCTGATCCTTTCTCCAATCTCCATATTTCTGCTCCATGTTGCTTGACGGAGCCGCCAGCAATGTCGAAGGGATAGCTCCAACTTGCACGGCACCTTATGGAGTCACAAGACTTGTTTGTAGGTTTTGCAACTTTGTTTTGCGACTTTCATTTAATCGTCGCTTAGATCCATCGAACTTGGTTAGTCCGCGCCATTCGCATGCATTGATCTTATCTTCGGAGGTATTCTCCCCGGGATAACAGGGAAGGGACCGAATTTAATCAGTCCTTTGAGACGGTTTTGCTGCGTTGCAGGTTTAGAATGGCGGGCTATGTGTCCTCCCTTAAACTGGACATGAAAACAACGGCTGACCAGGAGAAATTATGAATACATTGGACTACAGAGAAATAGAGTACAGCAACTGTGTTGAATATTTGCAGCGAGTATACCAAGAATTTCAAATATCCTCTTTATTCTTACGAATTTCGTCTTCTTAACGGGCACTCTAAAGTTTAATATATTTTCCGTGACGGAACGACATATTCTCTTTATCAGACAAAATACGAAGCATAAAAATGTAGAAGCCGTTACACACATGGTAGCGAATATATTTATAGTCGATTCAATACCTCTTTAACGTCAACGAAAGACTGCAATCGACCACGAGAGCCGTCTGCCCTAAAACGACAACCGTAGTATGTTGGAGACACTTTTTCTCACTGCCTACCTGCTCAGAGGATGTCCTCGCCTTGGTCAACGCCGTAGTTGACCTACGATGGGCCGCTGATGACCATCGACCGGACTAACAACTTCTCTGAGGCCACGCATCGCAGAATTCGGTCGGAATTCTGTGCGGAACGTGCTTCCACGTGGTATGTTATGCCACATCTATTGACTGTTGAGTTTTCACGGATTTGTCCCGTTGCTTTGTACGTAGATGGACCTGTAAGTAAACTGACACGGTCTCCCTACCAACGGATGGATGAGAGTAGTTATCAGAAGGCACGGTCAGAGAACAACGTACGGCTTTCTCTCGGATATTTCGGAACGCTCGAGTTCCGTCCTCAGCTCGCTGAGGAGCTGAGGACGGAACTCGAGCGTTCCGAAATATCCGAGAGAAAGCCGTACGTTGTTCTCTGACCGACCCACTCGGATCGATGCCTGCATTTCAATTCCCACCACCCACGTTCTGTACTCACTGGAATTATCGGGTATACCCTATCTTGACGGGGCCGACTTGGCGGGAGCCAACTTGACGGTGGGATTTTCCTTAGCAAAAGATGCTTTCATTCTTTGTCAGAAACACGGCTTTTTGCCCGTTAGTAAAGGTTTTTATTTATTTCATCGGAGCTTTCGGTGTCATATCTTGACAACCGTCTTCAGCAAAATGTCTATTTAGTAACACCTACATACAACGATATCTCTTTGTCAGAAAACACGGCTTTTACCCGTTAGTAATGCTTTTAATTTCATCGGAGCTTTCGGTGTCATACCTTGACTACCGTCATCAGCGAATGTCTAAGTTGTAACACTTACAGTCAACGGTATCTTGTTTAAGACGCGCCTGCGTCTACACTTTCGTCAAGCCGCAGGTTTAGTTTAAAGTCCCCTGCTGATGGGAATAGTTCGAGTGAACAATGTCGACCAAATGTCACTGATTCCCGTGCCTTCATCTCTGTTTATGCGTGAGCAGTGTTGGATATAAATAGCCTCTTTCAATTTTCTAACCCGGAAATCGCTTTCTTGTTCTAACTAGGTTACTTCCAAACTTTCATCCGGGTGCGAGCTCGAAACAACATGCTCTACCACCGCAGATGCTTTCTTACATTGTTCCATATCCAATTCCGGGTTATTATTTTGCGGCCTTCCTCTTCCAGGGTCGTCTTCACCCATACTCCTTCTTTGTGCCACCCGGTATACCTCTTGATCAAGGCCATATGCTGCTTGAAATGGTGTTCTATTGTATGCCTCGTTTCACCTATATAGACACTTCCACAACCACATTTGATCTCGTAAACCGCTCTTGGTGTCATGTCATTTGGGATCTTTTGTTTGTCAGAACGGACAATGCTTCTTAAGCTATTGTGGCTATTACAAACCACATAAATCCCCAATTGATTTTGCAATCTCTTGTATTTTTTCACCTACACGAGGGTAGTACGGTAACATCAGTGTAGTATCATTCCTTTCACGCTTTGTAACGTTCCATTCATTTTTAACCACTTTTTTATCCCGTTCTTCATACATAATGATGTAAATTTTGGAGGATAATTGTTCTCTACAAGAATCCTCTGAATGTAACCCAATTCTTCCTCTAAAAATTCTTGACTGCATATTCTGAGAGCTCTGTCTACCATCCCTATAATGATTGCTCTCTTTACCATAATGGAATGGCGTGAAGTGAAATCTAAAAATCTATTAGAATGTGTCCGTTTCCTGTAAATCTTCGTTTTTAAACAGTCTTCCTTACTACAAGGAAGATAGTCGCCCTTTTGCTTCTTTCTCCATGGTGAACCTGATAGTAGCAGCGAAAAGACTATTTAAGTGTGCAAGTATGTTCTCTTCTGTGCCTTTCGTAACTATGGCAAAAATATCATCTACGTATTTTTTAAAAGCCTTCGGATTTCGACCTGAGACCCTTGATGCAAAAGCCTTTTCCTCTAAGTGTTCCATGAATATATCCGCAATCACCGGGGACACACGACTCCCCATAGGTGCTCCCTTTGTTTGTGAGTAGTAAAAACCGTTCCATTCAAACTGGTTGCCCTTCTCCATACAGTATTTAACCAATTCAGTGATGTGGTGTGGATTCAGTTTTGTTCTTTCATTCATTGTAGGGTCTGATGATAACAATTCCATTATAATGTTGTATGTGCAGTCAAGTGGTATGCTGGTAAAGAGATCTCTCCGTCATAGCTTACCAGAACATCTTTGTCCATTTGTATGGCTCTGATTTCATAAGCGAGCAACTTGCATCACGATTATTCCCCGTTCAGTAAAAACGTTTTGTTCCCAAAACGCACTCCAATGCACAAAACGTTTTATTCCCATGATGTATTCCATCAGGATCTTTCTTATAACGGGGCGTTCAATACTGTTGACAGTTTTTTTGACACGGATTTTTTCTCCCGTTGTTAAAGATTTATTTCGGAACAAACCAATGCGAAGCTTTCGGGTCGGGCTTGACCCATCATCAGCGCAACTGAAAAGAAAAACGAAAAAGAAAGAAAGAAAGGAAAAGAGTCGCGTGAGCACACTCCACAAATTGGTAATCAAGGAGGTACCCCTTCCCTAAACCGCAGGCGTGGGAACACATTCAGTCAGCCTTGACCGGACAGTGTTGAACCCCACACCTTTGGTAAGCTCAGGAGCGCCATCTCCACCAACCGTTTCCGGTAGCAGTGCACACGCCGACTGAGTGTAGTGTTCAGTTTAGCGTTGAAGCCGGTCATGATTGCGCTAACAGACTTTAGGCTGTAGTGCGAACGTTCCAAATAGAGATGGCGTTCCAAATAGGTTGGTAGAGATGGCGCTCCTGAGCTTACCAAAGGTGTGGGGTCCAACACTGTCCGGTCAAGGCTGACTGAATGTGTTCCCACGCCTGCGGTTTAGCGAAGGGGTGCCTCCTCGATTACCAATTTGTGGAGTGTGCTCACGCGACTCTTTTCCTTTCTTTCTTTCTTTTTTCGTTTTTCTTTTCAGTTGCGCTGATGATGGGTCAAGCCCGACCCGAAAGCTTCGCATTGGTTTGTTCCGAAATAAATCTTTAACAACGGGAGAAAAAATCCGTGTCAAAAAACCTTTCAAAACGTATTCCAATGCAAAGCTTTCGAACCATATCCTAGGACCGTCATCAGTGGAATCATTTTTGTCAACTGCCCAGTCAGCCGACGGTCCTGCCAGCTCCTCCATTCGACCATCCGGGCTGGTGACGTCAGCCATCAGGTCTAACCTGCGACCCGTCAAGCGACTGCCACCCGCCCAGTCAGTCAATCAGAGGAGCAAGCGTCCTAACCGACCGACCGGGACAGTGAAACAACACAAAATGAATATTGGCTGACGTCACCAGGGATTCTGGGACCTAGATTAGTGATATCTGGTCCATAGTGACATTAACAACTAAATGTTGTCAGCTGCTAACCCCAAACGGGGAACTGCGTGTTCAGTTGAACTACGGGGGGTATACACGCAGAGAGACAACAAGAAGAATGACTTTTACAGGTTTAAAGTTTTTGAGTATTTTTAATGCCTTTATTTTAAACCGCATACATCTCCGTTGCCGTTTGGTTATTACACATTCTGAGTAACACGCTGAAGACGGGACAAGGAGAGGCCCGAAGGCTCCTTGTAGTTGTTCAGTGCTTCAACGGGATTGAAGCCGTTGGTTTATGATATTAAATATGTCATCAGTGCAATAATTTTTGTCAACTGCCCAGTCAGCCGGCGGTCCTGCAAGCTTCACCATTCGACCATCCGGGCTGGTGACGTCAGCCATCAGGTCTAACCTTCGACCCGTCAAGCGACTGCCACCCGCTCAATTTTCATTTTGTGTTGTGTCACTGTCACGGTCGGTTGGTTAGGACGCCTGCTCCTCTGGTTGACTGACTGGGCGGGTGGCAGTCGCTTGACGGGTCGAAGGTTAGACCTGATGGCTGACGTCACCAGCCCGGATGGCCGAATGGAAGAGCTTGCAGGACCATCGGCTGACTGGGCAGTTGACAAAAATTATTGCACTGATGACGGACTAAAGGGGATGGTCCGAAAGCTATGCTGCGTTTTTGATAATAAAACGTTTTTACTCAACGGGGAAAACCGTGAAGCATTTGTTCGCATATGAACAGCAAACTAAGTCGATTGTAATTGCCACAGTATGGCTCAAGCTGCTAGAAAATATTATAGTAGTAATAAATATTAAATACCTACCCTGTTGATCTTTCAACACGCCTTCCCTTGCTTTTGTTAGGGCTCAACTCCAACTTCGTCCATTAGGTTCTTAGGAAATGGACATCGATAGTAGCTCAAAAAAATCTTCTTTAAATTTGTTCCGGCGAAAATGACACCTGCCACCGACGAGGAAAATGAACCTTCCGGCGTGATGACAGCGTTGCCATTTGATGAAGAAAATGACAAATTAATTTATGTGCGCAACCGGTCATTCCGCCTTTGATCCACCCGCCCCCCGTTGTGCCCTAGATCCGTTCTTCGTATAAATTTCGTGTCGTTCCTTCTCTGAGGCGCTTTCCCTACTGCATCTTACGGTCGCTACTTGCGCCTTGATTCTGCGACAATAAAGAGCTCCGTAGGAACATTTGGTCCTCTTCGAGCCGGATTCCAAGCGCAATGAATACACAGCCCACTCTGAAGCACATCTTGGATAACGAATTAACAGAATCGCCTGCCGCCACGAAAGCCCGACGTGCGCATTATCGGCGATTAATCAGCTCTTCCTGCAAGAAGATCGAAACGATCTTAGCCGAGCAGGGATCCGGACCTGTGGCCATGGTCCTGCTTCGACGTGCACGGGAGGCTCTTGAATGTTCAAATAAGTTGAACGATGAGATGTCGTACGAGCTGAAGGCAGAAGAGGCAGGGCTGGATAGACAGTTGAATTATGTGCAGAAGGTGGAAGAAGTAGCGGAAGCCGTTGAAGCGTACAGACAGTCCCGAGAGATCGATACGTCATCGGTTGTGTCACAACTGGAAGAGGACAACGATGACCATTCGGTGGACCCACTGGATACCGCTATTCACGACTCAGCAGTTACTGACGCAGTTTCTCCTGTTTGCAAGGCCAACACCGCTCGACTGAATGTCAATATTCAAAGTTATGCGGTGTGAATGGTTGTCAAAATGCTCCCCATCCGTTGCTACACCGCCCCCACAAGGACCACAACAAGAGGGAAACGCCAGCGTTAATTCTGCTTGTTCCAAGCCTGGACAAGTAGCACTTGGGGTGGTAACGGTCTATGTGATAGATTCGAATGGAAGCAAAATACACGTTAACCTGTTCTTCGACGAAGGCAGCGACAAAACATTCGTTCGTCAAAGGTTGCTAAACAAATTGCAGCTTCATGATGTCCCTACAGAACGTTCTCTCATGACGCGCGGATTTGGTGGTGTTAAGCGCTTTCGGGAACAACATTTCCCGTCGTCAGCGCAATCGAAAAAGCGAAGGTTTTTAAAGGTGTTAAGCGCTGGTTTAATTCACTCCTGGTAATGCTAACCATTGAGAGGTTAGACGGCAGAGCACGACTCGATGTCTAAGTCAATACAGCTCCAGTTCTTTGAGACCCGGTACCGACAATTTGTTGGCCGAAAAGCAAGCATCGCTGGAAACACTTGGCCGATTTGCCTTTAGCGGAATCAAATGGCCGATGCGATATCTTACTAGGGCTGGACCATGCCGACCTTATGTCGGCGACTGAATCACGACAAGGAGACAAAGACGAACCTGTCGCTATGAACACGGCTCTAGGCTGGGTAGCGAAGGGTGTGATCGGCACCGGACATAGTCAATCAAAGGCACGGACAAAATTGGCCGTGAGTGACGTAGACGAAGATCTCGCGCATCAATTTCGTCAATTCTGCGAAACGGAAGCCTTTGGGACAGAGAGGGAGAGCCGCCAAAATTGGCCCCAGAAGACGAACGAGCGAAACAGATCGTTGAAGCCGGAACCAGGAAGTTCGAGGTAGGATATGAGGTACCGCTGCCTTGGCGCATAGGCGAGCCAAACATCCCAAATAACCGCTCCCATGGCCGAATTCCGATTGCGATCATTATTACTTCGCTTCGAGAACGACCCGTCTACAAGGCAGACTATAAGATGGCGATCCACAACTACCTGTCGTCAGGTTATGCGCATGAAGTTACCGATGAAAATGAGCTTAACGTTCAAGAACAGTATTACTTGCCACATCACGGCGTGAGAAAGAAATCCTCGAGTGCCCAGAAGTTAAGAAATGTGTTTGACTCTTCGGCGCCCTACAACGGTAGAAGCCTGAATAGTGCTTTACTAACAGGACCGATTCTGCAGAACGAACTCCCTATGGTACTGATGAAGTTCAGTGAAGGGGAAGTCGCCTTCGCAGCGGACATCGAGGCGATGTTCAGTCGGATACGCTTAAGCCCTGAAGATGCTAGGTATCATCGTTTCCTCTGGAAGGAAGATAAGATGGAGACAACAAAGGTTTCCCAGATGAAACGAGTGACATTTGGAGACACTTGCTCTCCATTCCTCGCAATAAGCACTATAATCCGCACTGCTCGTGAATTTGGACAAGGTAAAGAGGAAGCAGTGCGAGCTATCAAAAATAACCTTTACATGGATGACTATCTCGATAGTGCTGGAACAATATCGGAAGCCATCGTCCGCGCCCGTGAGGTGCGAGACATTTTAAGACAAGGCGATATTCACTTGACGAAGTGGATTTCAAACCGAGCAGAAGTAATGGAGGCCTTCAAGGAGAAGCCGGCATCACCACCATCGGTAGAACCGTATCGCCTTGGAGAAGATGCGTACGACACCAAGGTATTGGGAGTACGTTAGAGACCACTCGACGATGTGCTCGTATTTCACGTCGATCTAGGGAGGGTGATCTTCACTCGGCGTGGGTTGTTAAGCAAGACGACAAAGATCTACGACCCACTTGGTTTATTATCTCCTGTCACCACTCCAGCCAAGATCATGCATCGCAACTTGGGACTGCGCGGGCTGAACTGGGACGACGACATCCCCGCAGACGACTGGAGATGGTGGCACCACTGGATAGAACGGCTGAGTGAGTTGAAACTGCTGTCCCTTCCCCGTTGTTTGTTCGTACGAATGGAAGATATTGTGTCTTCGGAATTACATATCCTCTGTGATGCGTCGCAAGAAGCATTTGCGTCTGCGGTATACCTCAGGAATGTCTATGTCAACGGTGAAGTGACAGTCCGCCTGGTGATGGCGAAGTCAAAAGTGGCCCCCTTAAAGGCAGTATCAGTCGCCCGGCTTGAACTACAAGCTGCACTGCTGGGAGCTCGATTAGCCGACTACGTGGGACGCGGTTTGACGAAACAGATCGGAAGACGTCGCTTTTGGACAGAAAGCTCATGTGTTCGAAACTGGATTCGATCGCCTGCGGCGTACTATAAGCCGTATGGTAGTCACCGAATCGGGGAAATACAAACTATCATGGATCCGTCAGAATGGCGTTTTGTACCAGGGCGATTGAATATCAGCGACCACGCATCGCGTTCCACAGGAAATAAGAGAGAACTGATTGATCATTCATGGTTCTGCGGTCCGGAGTTCCTCCGCGCCGTAGAAGATTCTTGGCCGTCTGACTTACCATGGATGATTAATAGAGAAGAAATGCGACGCGGTAATAAAGGACAAGTGTTGCACATAGCTGCACAACTCCCGATAGATTCGCCGTACTTAGAGGAATTAGATGCGGACGAATCTGCTGGGTTCACTAAGGTTGAAGGAAATTTTCTGGCGATCTTGAAGAGAGTTCAGAGTGAGTGCTTCCCGAAAGAACTAGCAGATTTGAAAGCGGGAAGGCCTTTGAGAGGCACGTCAGTTTTGTTGTCGTTCACGCCGTTCCGGGACGCGGACGGGCTCATCCGCATCGGAGGAAGGTTGGGAAGGGCAGCACTGCCCTATGATAATCGACACCCAATTCTGTTTCCTGCTCGGCACCTGTTATCAAGAAGAATTGCGGAAGAGTTTCACCGCCGCTTCAACCATTCAGGCATGGATACTGTTTTGTCCGCCATAATACAACACTTTTGGATTGTCCAAGAACGTCAATTGGTAAAAAACATACGTCGGCAATGCATCAGAGAATCAACGCAAACCGGACAACAATTAATGTCTGAGTTACCAGTAGAAAGGTTGACCATCGGTTGCCCACCCTTTCACCACACGTCCGTTGATTACTTCGGTTCCGTCCAAATAACAATTGGACGAAATCGTCCAGCAAAGCGTTATGGTGTGACTTTCACTTGTCTAACAATTCGGGCAGTTTATTTAGACGTAGCTCGATCACTATCAACAGAAGACTTTCTTCTGGCATTATGCCGTTTCATATCCCTTTACGGGAAACCGAAATCGATATATTCAGACAATGGACGTAACTTTGTCGGAGCACGATCTACTAGTACTCAGCAATGACCCTGGAGTGGAGAAGTTCTCGACTCGTGAAGGTATCCGATGGAAGTTTCAACCACCGAATGCGGCACACTTTGGGGGAATCCATGAAAGCCTCGTTAAGTCGACCAAACTGGCGCTATGTCGGATGTTATCTTCGAGCAACATTGATTTACGTTTTTTGACGGAAGATGTCCTTCGCATACTTCTCTTCGAAGTGGCAGGGCTGCTAAATTCAAGACCGATTACGTATGCGAGCTCGGACCCTCAAGACTTCCGCCCCCTGACTCCTAACGACCTTATGAACCACCCGCCAATTGCTCACGTTCCGAAAGGAAACTTCAACCGCCCGTCGATGCGCCAAAGGTACAAGGAAGTCGGACGTTTGTCAACATTTTTATGGAAACTGTGGAAAAATTATAATTTACCCACTGTAGCGGAAAAGCTCACCACAAGTCGCTACAGTCGTGCCCTACGAAGGAAAGCAAAGTGGCAATCCATCATCCGAAGGTGTCAGGAATCGCTACGGTCTTTGCTTTATATTAATACAATGGCCGATGTCCATTGACCCGCTTGATGGTGATTGATATGCGACGCCTGTCAGAATAATAGTCATCCATGTGTGATGACCGTGACTTCACCTCTATAAAGACGTCCTCATAGAGACGATCACATTATTATTATTATTATTATTATTATTATTATTATTATTATTATTATTATTATTATTACTATTATTATTATTAATATTATTATTATTATTATTAAGAATGATACGGTATCCTTGTTCAGTGAGCTTTAATTGGCGAAGCTTTCGGAACTAACGTGTTCCGTCGTCAGCGCAAATCGAGAAGCTTCTCGATTTGCGCTGACGACGGAACACGTTAGTTCCGAAAGCTTCGCCAATTAAAGCTCACTGAACAAGGATACCGTATCATTCTTAGTTATGAAACGCCTTGTTACTAATATCTCTTGCTTCAATATTATTATTATTATTATTATTATTATTATTATTATTATTATTATTATTATTATTATTATTATTATTATTATTATTATTATTATTATCGTTTTCGCCATCGTCTTATCGTTCGTATCGTCTTTAAACAGTAAACCTTTACTACTGTTTTCGTTACACCCACCTTGATTCAAAGGACCACGTGGAAAGTTCGAAAGAGAAATCTTTCAGTCGGGGACTATGTCCTCCTGGTAGAAAGCAACGTTCCCAAAGGACAATGGGTAACCGGTCGAGTGGAGGATGTGTTCCCAGGGCCTGATGGGCTTGTTCGCGTAGCGAAGGTTGCCACAAAGGCGGGAATCTGTATTAGGCCAATTCATCGCCCTTGCTCATTACCTAAGAGCAGTCCCCCTAAGTTAGCAAGGGCCTGCTCTGGGGAGCAGGAATGTTCCGGTGAAAATGACACCTGCCACCGACGAGGAAAATGAACCTTCCGGCGAGATGACAGTGTTGTCATTTTATGAAGAAAATGACAAATTAATTTATGTGCGCAACCGGTCATTCCGCCATTGATCCACCCGCCCCCCGTTGTGCCCTAGATCCGTTCTTCGTATAAATTTCGTGTCGTTCCTTCTCTGAGGCTCTTTCCCTACTGCATCTCACGATCGCTACTTGCGCCTTGATTCTGCGACAGTAAAAAGTTCCGTAGAAACAAAATTGTAAAAGTAAATAGTAGCTATCACTTTTACAATTTCAATGAATGTAACTGATCACTAACTATCCGTTCCATTCAATCCAACTCATCAGAACCTTATATAAAAAGCTTGCCTTACATGAAACCGTGACGAAACGCGAAAACTGAAACCACCGTTAATGGCGAACTTCGCGTCTATTACAAAGGCACGTCGGAAACAAATGGCGAAAGAGCAGGACTTATTTATTGGAAAAATTGCAAATGACAGCAGGTAGAAAGATGCCGGGTGTTCGTTTTTGTGATATATATTCAAGAACTGACGTAGGTGACGACCAGTTCCAATGTTAACGAAAACGCTTGCATGATGAGACTGGCGCGACGTTTCCTGCAAAAAGGTTATCAACACACGAAATGTTTGCATATGTAGTAGTCTATTTGGTCATAAAAACTGTAGTATCGATGCGCTGAACAGCTGCCGTCAAAGCGAGCTCCGCTATGCTCCTTATTACTATGTCTGAAACACTCGGACGTCGAGCTCTATGGCGTAGCAACCTTCTCGGTGTCTCCAACGCCCCCTAGAAGTTTCTAGCGACCCCATTGGCTCCACCGCTCCCAAGAAATCTCCCAGCGCCCCCCTCTGGGGTGGGGGGCTTTTGCTTCCGTTGAGAATTGCTGCAACGGAGTCAGCCGTCGTGCTATCGCATGCGATCCACATCAGACTGCTTCCTTGATAATTTAATAAAAGTGATTTCGCGCTGCTAAGCATCCCGTGATTTGGCACGGAGGGAAGAGGAACTGGCAAATGGGGCCTGGTATGCTGGGTGCCCCACAAACATACTGTAGCATGACGCCGTGTAAGAAAATGCAGGTATTTTTGACCGCCTCCTGTGACGTCACGTCAGCGCTGTTCGCCTTTACTAAGCCCATATGCTGCTCTCTGTCTATGCATTAGCTGGCTAATTTTCGGTTGACGTTGACCGCCTAAAAGTTGCAGGTGTAAAAATTGTGTTTATGTTTACTTTAACGGCCAGTCTTTGGGACGTTACGTGCGTTATTCCCTTTCTTCGTGTACTAATCGTATACGTGGGTCGCCAGCCTTGAATCAGCACGCACCTGTTGAGCTGAAGTATGCCGATTGCGAACCGAAGGTGTATCAGTTGTACTTTAGTTTTAAATTTACTTTTACGATTCAACTGTGCGGTTTGGGTTTAAGGTTTAATTAGGTAGATGACATTCAGCGGTCGATAAGCACAGATGCAGTGCAGCCGAACGAATTAGCCGTCACACAGTTTATTGATAAGTAATATCTTCAGTCAAAAAGAAAAAATTGAGCGCATGTGGCGCGCCATCAGCGCGGCGGAGAAACGGCAGCGATGTGTTCCATGATTCGGTACCGATGCTGCGACGTACCGATGACCCGTTCCATGGAACGGGTCATCGGTACGTCGCAGCCTTCGTCGCCACATGTACTCATTGAGGTAGGACGAAACCATCGTCCTGGCCATTCCGCAGCGGACTTTGTTTTGACGCTTCAGATGGGCCCAGACGGACTCTATCGTCTGGGTATGCGCCCCTGTCCGCGGGTCGACGAAGTGGGCACTGTGGTTAACACGCAAGTGCGTGTAGCCCTCGTTGGACAGCGACGCATACCCTCGCCATTCATCCGTCATGATCGTCGTGCCGCTACGAACGTACCGCTTTATGAATGGTACTAGGGAGCGGCTACTGCGATCTTGAATGGGGGCCAGGTAGCACAACCGCGTTTGTTGGCAGACCGCGCCGACGATCCACTGAGTGGGATATATTCGACCGCGGTTGTACTTCCGCCTGCTGAAAACGCTTTCGTCGACCTCTACCGTGTGCCCTGGCCCTCCTAACATCACAGGGTTTCTCAACAACCACTGTTCCGCAACTTTCCTAATAGCGAGGTTCCATTGGATAGCATAGATTTTCTTCATGCCTACAAGACCTTTGTAAATGAAACTGTTGCGACATGTGCCACTGATTATACCCATGTTCGTCTTCTGTTGACTCCAGTAAACAATAAACTTAACAACATTTACAAGCTCCAACTTCTTGCCTGCAATGAACATGTTAGGACCGGAGCGATAGAGTTCCTGTTGACATTACCCTCAAGCCATGTACCCATACGTATGGTTACTTCTTTTCTGCATTCCCTCCGGGGACATCTCCACGTTGCGTGCCGTCCATCGTTCCTCCATCTGACCGTCATGCGCTTCAAGCAACTACAATACTTCTCACGGTGGAGTATCCCGTAGTCTTGGAGGAAACGGAACGCCGACTTCTCGTCAATGATTGTAGAGATGAGAGATGAGTGGCTCATATCTACCGCCCGATAGAAAGCTCGAACTAAAGTGGACCTGGCGCGAACACGAACGCGGACGTTGAGGTAGGGAGAACTATTGCATTACGATTTTAACATAAAATGATAAGCGCAACTGTTGCGCGTAGCCCCAGGGACGAACGCAGCTTCTGCGTCTTTGATAAGGTTTTTACCGGTAGCAGCATAGCCGCGTTGATCTGAACATCTGTAGTCTTCGTTTACACACACATTGTCGTTCTACAATCAATGACTGAACGCCATGTGAACGTACAGCGGAATTGAAGAGCGATTGTGTCAGCTATGCGAGTCCTGTCACACTTATGCCAGCGAAATGGACGTATTCCGTTTGGCGCTTGAATCAGACAGCGCTACAGGCATGCCGCTATTACATAACCTTTGTTACGGAACGGTATTAGTCTGTATCGATATCCCTCTCCGGGATATCTCTGAGGGCTATTATTTAAAGCTTACCATAGGCTATCTTAGCTGTAGAATGTTTGCTGTTTTGAGCTGCAACGCGAAAGAGCGAGAGAGATTCGAACCGATTTATTCGACAGACACGAGCGGCTCGTCACCACAAATTGCCATACGCTGCAGGCAGCTTTGTCGCGTCGCTTATATCGAACTTCGCCCGCATTCGATGGTGCGCATTAATTGCTGACACCTTCGCTGGTGCAGGTGGGACCCCCGTGGCATGTGCCTAGAAAAAGTCGCTCTATGTTTTTTGTAAGTCTAACTCGACGAACACAATACGCGTTTATTGCACACCGAACGCATAACAGTCACCGAACCCCCTCACATCGCCATCCCCTGTTTACATAGTGTCGTCCGCTGGGTGGGTCTTGGACGTCACGCCAGGTGAGCAGTCCTCCCAGTTGCATCCCTCATCGGGTGGTCAACTGGTGATGGATGATGCCGTCGAAGGGTTACCCAGTTGACGCTGTCGGTGTTGTTCCCGGTGACAGCCATCACAAACGTGGGGAGCGGCAGCCCACGGCGGGAATCCTTTTTTACTACATTTTCTACTTCCACACTCGTGTGAGTAGTGGGGGCGTAAACGACGCTCGCCTGGTGATCATTCACCTGCTGTTCGTTCAAAGCCTACCTCTTACATTAACCAAAAACAAAGAGGAAAACTTCGTTCCTGTTTTTGTGCCATTCCATTCCATCAAACCGTCATGCGCTTCAAGTAGATAGAAGATCTTTCGCAATGGACGGTTGGTCGCTGCTGAACCAATTAGAAATAAACATTTCCAGCGAGCAGCATTTACACGTTTAGTACATGAAAAGGTGTACTAAACGGATGTTTTCCAATGTTATTTGCATTAGCCAGCGAGCAGTATACAGGCTTAGTAAACGTAAAGGTAGTGTTCGTGCACGGCCCTCCCCCAGTGGGTGGCGCCATTCTGTTCCGTTCCGCCAATTCAGCCTTTGCCATACGCTGACGACAGAACCAAATTTTTCCGAAAGCTCTGGAAAAGAACATCCTCCGTACGTTTCCTGCACCCGCACATTTTTGCAAATAAAGACTTCCCAACCACCGGTTGCGGTCAGAGTTTCGTTTGCACAAGTACTTCAAACTTACAACAGCGAACGACACAAACGCGTAAGGGAAACGTAACCCTTATGCTAAGGTCTAGGCTTAGGTAAGGGCAGAAAACGATTCCTACGGACGTGTTGTTTTCATAATCCATAAGGGAAACATAACTCTTCTGTTTAAGTCCAGACTTAGGTAGTGCCTGTAAGCATTGCCTATCGTGGTATCGTTTTTGCTCGATGTTGTACTCCGCTGCCGTTATTTATGATGAAGGTGAAACAATAACGTTCGTCGATAAGTCCTTTCTGGTTCGCAAGGCGTAGGGAAATCGACAGTGCCGCAACCTACATCACAATGTCTGCAGCAAATTATACCAATATGAAACCCGCATGTGTGACGTCACAGGAGGCAGTCGAAAATACCTGCATTTTCTTACATGGCGTCATGCTACAGTATGCTTGTGGGGCACCCAGCATACCAGGCTCGGCAAATGTAATAGAAGTCTTTTAATGAAACGAATTAATATTTGTTTCCTTGTGCCGACGTTTGTGTCGCAGCGACAAAAGTATTTATTTTAAGCAACTGGAAAGTTAAGGGAAAGAGAACGCAGACCAAAGAATATACCATTTTCAGTGGTACATAAGCATTCGTTTGAGCACCCTAAAGTCACAAGTACAAGCGCTTGCCGCCTTTTTGCTTAATTATGCATCCTTCTTCTCAGAATTTGACCAGTGAGCCAACAGCTGCAGATGCGCGCGCTGCTCGTCTAGTCTGAAAGATACCTTTCAAAATACGTCCCAAAGTTCCCGTACGAACCGCCGAGCTTGGAGCTTCCACAGAAATCGGAAGAAGTGTTCGTCAGGAATAGTAACCGATTGTGAAGATGAAACCGCAGATTGCTGATCTTCAATTCTGGAGTCCTAAACATAGTACAAATAAGAATAGCGGCTGGAAAGTATGCTGCCGTTATTCACCTGCGACATCTCAATGCCAGAACTCTCATTCACCATGAGAAGCTCATCGCAAGCGACTCCTTCGGTCACACTAAGGTCCATCGACCCCACCGCTGGATGCAACATAGCTCTGCTCACTCCCGCTTGTTGGGAATTTGGGTTTTCGCCCGCCGAACAATTGGGTTCTTGCAAGCCGGGCAAGAATGGAAGATCAGCACGCTGATCGTCCATTCTGCGGCTTTGCATTCCAGCAATTAAATTAAGAAGGTCATCAGAGTCTTGACGATCAGCTAAATGAAAGACAACCAATCAAAAGTTGCACGTAATTACCAGTAGGAAAAAAATATTAATACACAGTCACTTTCGCAATACAGAAGCGATCTCACGCGTTGGGTCACATTTTATCACCGATTATACTTTAACAGTAAAAGCTGATTCAACGGGTACAGAAGTCTTTACAGTATGAAAATCCCCGGATTCATTACCAGGCGCGTCCAATATTTAAAACAAGCATCACGCCATGAGCAGTATACAGGCGGCCCTCGTTATCCGCGGTTAATTCGTCCCGATTTTGAGCGTTTTACCGCTGATAACGAATTCCGCGTTGTATAGGGTACCCTATGAAAAAGGCCAAATAGCTTGTATTCCAGCCGCGTATTTCGTCCTGCCCCCTTGAATTCCTTCCAGAACGGTTATCATACCTACAGATCGTTCGAATCTTGGTACTACGAAATCTAGCTGCGAGATAATGGCATGAATGGGACTGCGCTTGTCCAATGGGGCCATGCATCCGAGTCCAGGCCATTAGATAAAAGAAAGGATGAAAGTAAAATGCTCTTTCTTTAAACACCTGGGAATCGTCTTGCATTAATCAGCTAAGCGATGTACTGGTGTACGGAATGGGTACAGAGCAGGAGAAATATAAAATACACAGGCGCACTTAAGCATAAGTACTGAACATCACATAGAACACATGCACATAGAACAAAACGTCTACGGCAGAAACGTTTGGCACATCAGGAATCACACAATTTACCCACTATCTGTAGGCGGGTGCAGATCCCCTGGAGACAGGCCACTTCTAGGGTTTCTAGAACTTGTTAGCAGGGAAACTTGTCGCCTTAAAATGTTAGGCTCCGCAGCTTCATTTAAAAACATTGTTATGGGGAGCTGTCCCTCCCTTTTCTTCGCTTTATCGAATAAATCTTGTAGCGACTTCAACGAAGCCGTTATTCCTCGTGTAACCATGATGCCACATTAAATGGATGGATGATATTTGCGCACAACGGGGGGGGGGTCGACAACGCGCATGAAGCAATAATGAGCAATCAGAAAAATGACAACGCCTCATTAGCATAGCGCACGGTATAGAGAGCGTTGTGGGCAGAAAAAGTCTTTCGTGCCCGCGCAGACGATGACGCTGCTGCACAGGCATGCAACGACACTAGTGCAACTATAATACCGGCCAGCGGTGCGCACGTCTTTGTGAAAAGATGACGTCACTATTTTACGCCGGACAAACCGCGTTGTATAGAATTTTCGTGGATAACAAAACCGCGGATAACGAGGGCCGCCTGTATTTGCAAAATATCTGCTGATTGCGTTTCATCTACTCCCGAACTGAGGTAAACGCCAATTAAGGAACAGATAAAGCACAAACTTATACAACAGCACGCAAAGCAATGTGCAGGCACAACAGTGAAGCCCTTCCACGTATCATCTGTGATTCTGTAGCACAGGTGAAAATCATTCGGAAAGGTATTAGTATTAATTCAGTGTCAATAATTTAAGGATGGAAAACCGTTTCATTGTTGCGGGAGGGCTCCAGGCATACGCTCACCGGGCAGGGGGCACGTTGGATGGGGCGAGGATAGACCTGAAAGCTGATATTAGTGGCTAGGGTGGTCAATCGGAGGAACGTGTAGACCCCAGGACTGACCGTGCCAGCGACAAAATTACGTGCTGATGACGGACTGCGACTAGGTCCAAAGGCAAACCCGCGAATAGGCACAGCAAAACTGAGCAATCGCTAAAAAGCGGATCACTTGTTACGACCCGTTGGATCTTCAGGACGTGGTTCTAAACTGTTCAGTGTACCCGTTTGCCTGTCTAAGATCTGAAATCACGACTAAGAAATTAGCTAATTCTTTTTAGAGTGCTAATAAAGTTTTCTGCTCAGAATTGAGATGAACAACGCTACATCGTTTAGTAAGCTGTAAGAACAGGATACTAAACGCGAAGATAGACTTATCAGCTTGACAGGTTCAGGTGGCATTGTACGCAGAAGTATAATACCTCATCTGCCAATGATCATATATGCAATAAATGCTTCAACGCAAATTCTATACTTCTGCCCTAATGGCCATGAGTAGTATAAGGCAGCTTGAAAAAACTGAAAAGTTTTCAACCTACAGAAACAAAGGAAGCACTTTCAATACGTACCAAGTGCTTGGATAAAAGGGTTCGCTTCTACATTTCGGCTTTCGCCATCAGTTGATATCAAATTTGCATCGCACCGTTGGTCGTCCAAGCGTTTACTCTGCACATGAAACAAGTGGTCGAAAAACGCGTCTTGCTCACAAGTGTCTCTTGACACAGGGGCGTCCTGCAAATCAAAAAATGCAACTGAACAGTAAACAATCTGCTAGCATACTATTGATACATGCACTTCAGCAACATTTGCTGCAGCAGTTTCATCGTGGGATCCATCAGAAGACAAAACGTCATTGGCTGAATCCTTTGACGACATAACGCTGGCGAGATTTTTCAAATTGGCAAGTAGGTTGGCTGAAAATTTAACAAACTTTCATTCTACAATTCGCACAGGAATTCCACACGTGAAAAACAACTACAAATTCAGTTGTACAAAACGGGCTGTACAAAGCTGGTACAAAACGTGTTAAACTTGCAATGCAACGCAATGAAAGAATTCGCCTACCACAAACGACGGCATTGTTTTCCGGTATTAAAACAAAAGATTACAGTTTTTACAAATGGGGTGCTTTGCAACGGCGAAATAAACTATGGTATTATCTTATTTTGCGAACTTGCACCAAAAGTTTCCAGCGCTCGAAGACATGCGGCTTCTCGTAGGAAGGAACTATGATAGCTTAACGGTTGGGTCCTGCAGATATTACGTAATAGGTGAAATTAAGGTAGTGATTCTCAAGGGGGTCACATGGGACCCCTGGGGGTCCCCAGGGGGTCCCAAATCGCCAAGGGGTCCCGTTTGACGAAAGGGGTCACATGAGACCCCTTAGTCATCAGATTGAAACAGACTGAAATGGTTGCAACTCGGCTGCAGACGCCACCGTAGTTGCATCGGGAAGTGATGGCAACCCCTCCGCTCAACCATTTCGAGCAGTCTGCGCATGCGAAGCTAACCAAGATCGCGAATGCGATCGCGAGCTTAGGAAACACTGCTTAAGTCGTTGTGCTTCAGTGGAAGCATTCATCGGCGAGATAAGCATCACATCGTCGAGAATAGCGGCGTACATTTTCTCTCTTTAGGTTGACAATGACTGCACATGAAGCAGACGGTTTACCTCAGGATGCAAGTAGTGCTCGCTGCTTTATGAGAAAGCGCTGTATTTCCATCTGTTTTACAATTCAGCCGCATTAGTAGGTTCCATAAATACGTATGTTATTCCCTGCCGCGCTATAACTTGCTGGTTCTTCGTCACTGAGTTGTGTAACCTGTATCCTAATGTGTGGGCCGTGGTGAAAAGATGGCTCATCTGTTTTCCTTCGTCATCGCTAGTGGAACGCGCATTTAGTGTGGTCACAGACCTCATGACGAAGAAGCGTAACCGGCTGCAGTTAGTGAAGCGGGGTGACCTGCGCTTGCGCATTACCTCCATGTTGCCGAACATTGATAAGTTAGTCTGCTCGCAACTATGTCAGCCGAGTATCTCTCGTTGACATTGTACAAAAACAGATTCAGCAAATAAATTGGCATGCTTCCATACAGACTTTCTTGCCGGTCTCACTGAACCTATCCGTTTCCGCTCACACTGACTGGATGCATTGTAGTTAGCATAGATATGACAAAGAGCGGTATAAATTTTACCGTAATAGGAGCGGAGGGACAATATCTGATGGTAATCACTGAATCTAACCGCTCCTGCGCTCTACAATTCCAGCCAATCAGCGCATGCGAAACTGACCAACCAGTGTAGGGGGTCCCAAACGGTCTGAAACTTCTCACGGGGGTCCCAGGCGGTTCTGAGCTTGAGAAACACTAAATTAAGGTAACATCCAGGCAATATAGTTGTAGTAATTCAGCTATTGTAATTGAGCCTTCACGGGATGCGCAGTCCGCGAGTCTCATGTGTTTCGTCGACAGCTTAGTAACGATTAAACGAAGAAAATTAGCATGCGAATAGAACGCACATAAGAAACTTGAAGAAAGTGTACTAGGTCGGCAGACGATTGTACTAAGGAATAACTTGGTATGGGGAAAACTAAGGTACGATGTAAGTATGGCCACTGAAATGGGCTTTTGCCCCCAAGAAAACCGGCTCACATTATTAATTCAAGACCAATACTGCCCGCTGCTACCTTCTCGTCCTGCCAACGTCAAACACAAGCCACTAAGGTCCCAAAGCTTTAGCGAGACTCCAAGCACACAGCTATTCATGAGACTATTTGACAACAGCTAGTAAAGTCTATGAACAGTACACATTGTACTAGCATTAACCCTGCTGTAATTGAAGTTACTTTATAAGTTAGAACAGTGTTTCTCAAAGGGGTCGGTACCGCCCCCGGGGGTCGGTCAGAGATTCTGAGGGAGGCGGTGGAGACGGAAGGGGCAGTTGGGGGGCGCTGGCGCGGCTAGAGGGTCGGTACTGCCCCCCTGGGAGCAGCAGACGACTGAAGCTTCTGGACCTCTGCAGCAGCTCAATGCAAAATCGGCGGCGAACGGTTCTCAAAAGGTTTCTAAGACTGGAGGGTAAAAATAAGAAAAATTCGGTGCCTTCGAGTACACCTTGTCAAATTGATCGGATTATTAGATTGCCATTCTAGCGGCAATAGGGTGAACCACTGCGCTCTACAGTTAGCAGAGAATATCTCACCCCGCTGGAATAGTAAGAGCATGCAGGGCGCGTGGCGGGCCTGCAGCTCGAAAAGGAGGTCGGTGACGAGGCCGCAGCTCTGAAAAGGGGTCGGTGGCCAGGGGGTCGGTGAGAAACACTGAGTTAGAACTTTCATTTTCCTCAACATATTTTGACATAATGAATATGCAAACACAAGATATGGCAATAACCCGTTAGATGAAATCTTTTAATCCAATAAGGATATGAGTTGCTCGCTGAGGACGGAACTCGAGCGTTCCGAAATATCCGAGAAACCGTGCGCTGTGTTCTGACCGTGTTCTTCCTATTACTACTCTCATCCAACCGTTGGTAGGGAGACCGTGTTTGTTTACTTATAGATCCATCACGTACAGAAAGAAACAGGACAGAATCCGTGAAAAGTACAACATCATGAAGATCTATGCTCCCGTTAAAAGACATCCTGTCTTCCGAAATATATATATATATATATATATATATATATATATATACAGTTGGGAATCCATTATCCGGAACTTCCGAAATCCGGAGTAGTCCAAAATCCGGAACTTTTTAGCGCTTACATGACGTCACTTACATGACGTCACAGGCGAAAATGACATTTTGCGACGTATCTTTTGCACGATAATCTGGGACGCCTGTAAATCATCGTAACACAGTAACACATTCGTTGGTCAGGTATGCTTAGGTATGCGAACAGCCTCCCTTCGGAGTCCATTAGTAAACTAGAAGAAGTGGACATCGAGGAGGTGTTTAACATAGATAACGAAGCTCCGACCGCTTTTTCCCTGACGGATGGCGAAATAGCTGAAATGGTCTTGAATGATTGTGAACATAATCGCAGTGACGACGAAGAGGACGTCGTGAGCACCGCAAAAAGGGTTTCCACACAGGAGACAGTGAAAATGTGTGACAAGCTTATTGAAGCACTAGAGCAACGTGCGTTCATGGCAGAGCACGACATCATGGCGATTTATAGAATCAAGGAAAAGCTTCTACAACAAACACCACGATTAACCAGGCAGATCACCTTAAGCGAAGCGTTCAAAAACGTCACCGAGCAGAGAGCTTCGACGTCCGCGGAAGGCGCGCCCGATAATTGAAAGAAGCTACTAATTTCCTAGATAAACTGCTTGAGATTACCTACAACGTCTACCTGCGCCAGTAAATGGATTTTGTACTTGGGTTCGGCCCAAACCTTAGCACTTGCTTATGTATACGTATTCGTAGAAATGCACAAGGTACGCTGTAGGAACGCAGCTATGTACTAACAGTGTACTGGTAGCTCAATAACTTCAAAGCATTCCACATATTCCAAACTCCGGAAAATTCCGAAATCCGGAATACCCCCGGTCCCGAGCATTCCGGATAATGGATTCCCCCTCGTTATCCGCAGTTAATTCGTCCCAAATTTTGAGCGTTTTGCCGCGGATAACGAATTCCGCGTTGTATAGGATACCCTATGAATAGGCCAAATAGCATGTATTCCAGGCGCGTATTTCGTCCTGCACCCTTGAATTCCTTCCCGAACGGTTATCATACCTAGCGATCCTTCGAATCTTGATACTACGGAATGTAGCTACGAGATAATGACATGAATGACACTGCGCTTGTCCAATGGGGCCATGCATCCGAGTCCAGGAAAGCAAAATGCGCTTTCTTTAAACACCTGGGACTCGCCTTGCTTTAATGAGCTAAGCGATGTAGTGGTGCGCGGAATGGGTACAGAGCAGGGGGAATATAAAATACATAGGCGCACTTAAGCAGGAATACTGAACATCACGCAGAACACATGCACATAGAACAAAACGTCTACGGCAGAAACGTTTGGGGCATCAGGAATGAGACAATTTATCTACTGTCTGTAAGTGGGCGCAGATCCCCTGAAGACTGGCCAGTTCTATTGTTTCTTGAACTTGTTGGTAGCGAAACTTCTCGCGTTAAAATGTTAGGCTCCGCAGCTGCCGGATCTTTATTTAAAAACATTGTTATAGGAAGCTGTCTCTCCCTTTTCTTAGTTTTACCGAATAAATCTTGTAGCGTTATTCCTCGTGTAACCATTATGCCATGTTCCATGGATGGATAATATTTGTGCACGAAGCAATAACGAGCAATCAGAAAAATGACGCTTCATTAGCATTATGCACGGTTTAGAGAGCGTTGTGGGCAGAAAAGTCTTTCGCACCCGCGCAGATGATCACGCTGCTGCACAGGCATGCAATGACACTAGTGCAACTATAATGCTGGCGAGCGGTGTGCATGTTTCTGTGAAAAGGTTACGTCACTATTTCACGCCGGACAAATCGCGTTGTATAGAAACCGCGGATAACGAGACCGCGTATGACGAGGGCCGCCTGTATATATATATATGCTTGTTTGTTAAAAACAGGATGTTTCGTAACGTATAGCTCTACATGTCAAATCAGATTAATACGACTAGCACCGATTATTAACATAACTGAACATCGGAGCTTTCGGGGTTGCTGACACCCCGAAAGCTCCGATGTTCAGTTATGTTAATAAACGGCGCTAGTCGTATTAATCTGATTTGACATATATGATTGTTGGATCATATATATATATATATATATATATATATATATATATATTCGGTCACGGGTTGTTTCTTGCCGTGTTTCATTCCTCGCCGAATTATATATATATATATATATATATATATATATATATATATATATATATATATATATATATATATATATATATATATATATATTAGGTCGTTGCATAAGTTTTTGCTGTTTTGTTAGCTCTTATGTTTGAGTCTTTTATTCTTGCTTGTATGTTTTTTTCCGGCAAATGATATAATATTTTGTAGCTCTTTTTTCAACCTATCGATTGATCGTATTTCATTTGCATAAGCTCGTTAGCCTGTTGTTCTTTTACCGGTGAAAGAGAGGATGAACAAGACGGTAATTCGGGGAGTTTTGCTTTACGAGTTCAAGCAAGGCACTAAAGCTGCGGTAGCTGCTCGGAAAATTAATATGACATTTGGCAGTGGTACTCTTGGCGTCGGTACAGCTCGGTGGTGGTTTCGCAAGTTTCGTAGTGGGAACGAGAGCCTTGAAGATAATGACCGTAGTGGGAGACCCAGTGACCTTGATGAAGACCAATTAAGGGCCATTGTTGAAGAGGACCCACGGAGATCAACTTCAGATATCGCAGAAAAACTAGGCGTTCACAAAACAACGGTTAGTCGTCACCTCCAACGAATTGGGAAGAGGAAGAAGCTGGACCAATGGATACCTCATGAACTGACCGAGATTCAAAAGTTGCGCCGTTTCGAGATTTCATCAATGCTCCTTTTGCGCAACAAAAACGACCCTTTCTTGGCACGAATTGTTACCTGCGATGAAAAGTGGATATTGTACGACAATCGGCGGCGATCATCGCAGTGGCTGGATAAAGGTGCGGCTCCCAAACGTTTTCCCAAACCGGATGTCCACCAAAAGAAGGTAATGCTTACTGTTTGGTGGTCAGTAACCGGTATTATCCACTACAATATCCTCAAGCCTGGTGAAACAGTTACTGCGCAGACATACTGCAGCGAACTGGAAAAAATGCATGAAAAATTACAGCGTACAGGTCCTGCATTGACAAATCAGAAGGGTCCAATTCTGCTGCACGACAACGCCAGACCCCACGTTTCACAAATGACAGTCCAGAAACTGCACCACCTGGGCTATGAAACTCTTCCTCACCCACCGTACTCACCAGATCTGTCGCCCACGGATTATAATATTTTCAAGCACCTGGATCACTTCCTGAGTGGGAGACAGTTTAAAAATCAAGAGGAAGCAAAAACTGCCTTCGAGCAGTTCATTGCCTCTAAGACTCCGGACTTCTACGCTACTGGAATAAATGCCTTAGCGAGTCGTTGGCAGAAATGTGTAGATTGTGATGGTTCTTATTTCGATTAATAAAGTTTATTCTTTGCCGAGATATTTAGCTTTAAATTTGCGGGTTGAAAACAGCAAAAACTTATGCAACGACCTAATATATATATATATATATATATATATATATATATGTTGAAAATCGGGTTTTTTGTAACGGGCTCAAACGTATTCATGTTGTTGGTTTAACGGCTGAGGTTCCCGTTGTAGCAATGCACTGAGTCTGAAATCACTTCAAAAAGACACCTTAACCAGTGGCTGGTTAGGTGGTATTTATTGGTGAAAGACAGACACAATGAACGTACAGAAATTCGGAGCTTTCGGAACAGCCTTGTTCCGTCTTCAGCGATGTAAAGGCCTTTACATCGCTGAAGACGGAACAAGGCTGTTCCGAAAGCTCCGAATTTCTGTACGTTCATTGTGTCTGTCTTTCACCAATAAATACCACCTAACCAGCCACTGGTTAAGGTGTCTTTTTGAAGTGATTTCAGACTCAGTGCATTGCTACAACGGGAACCTCAGCCGTTAAACCAACAACATGAATATATATATATATATATATATATATATATATATATATTATATATATATATATATTTTTATATATATATATATATATATATATATATATATATATATAATGTATCTGCAATTAACCAAAGAACCTCACCAGTCAACGATGGGTTAGTTTATTGGTAAAAGTTGCTAGAACACTGTAACGTACGAATCGAAGCTTTCGGGACGCTCTAGTCCCGCCGCAGGCGAAAAGGAGCGGTGACGTCACTGTAACGTCTCCTTTTCGCTGACGACGGGACTAGAGCGTCCCGAAAGCTTCGATTCGTACGTTACAGTGTTCTCGCAACTTTTACCAATAAACTAACCCATCGTTGACTGGTGAGGTTCTTTGGTTAATTGCAGATACACTGAAACAATACCAACGGGAAAACCGTGTGCAACACACAAATGTCATCTCAACGACCCGTTACGATGCATCCAGTTTTCATATATATATATATATATATATATATATATATATATATATATATATATATATATATATATATATATATAGCGGGCCTAACTAGGGTAATGATGTGCAGGTTAGGCGAGAAGGGGTTTAAACTCAAGCCGTCGGCACTGACAGCAAGCTTTAAGCGGCCATTCCCGTTTTCCGCTGTGTGCGTGCGGCCGCATCGTTCTATTGTTAGTAAACTATTCAACATCGGGATGAGCAGAGAACTGCGTAGTGGCACTCGTGGTGGTGGTCCAAAAGGGAAAGCGTCGCCGGCATACGAATGTAAAGGTGCCGAGGATGAACAAGGCGCCCCGAGTAGCGCTACATATATATATATATATATATATATATATATATATATATATATATATATATATATATATATATATATATATATATATATATATATATATATATATATATATATATATATATAGTTAAACATTGGATTATTTAACACGGGGAAAGATCTCATAGCTTTTATTGACGTAACACGGCAATGCAACCCGTGCCTGAGTGAAAAATATGTTCCGGAGCTTTCGAAAACACCTCCTGTTTTCATCTTCAGCGGACTAATAATGATTCCCACTCAAAGCTGTTCAATGTGCCCAAGTTGGTTTAAAATCCATTTTAAACCCATTTTTAGTTTAAAACCCATTAACTTGTGTCTAATTTTGATTTGTGAGTTGACAACATTTCGCAACCGTAGTTACTACCGTCCATATGTCACTAACTTCGTATCCACCCTCCCTATTAGTACAGGGGTTATGGCGGATGTAAAGTGCCTCCTTGATTTTTCTTAAAAAGTAATCCCCTTCCTTTCGTACTTTCATTATTCTCAAACTTTCATCCGGTTCTTGACAAGCTACAACGTGCTCCACAACTGCTGACCCGGTGATGCATTCTTCCATAATTTCGTTGGGGCCTTTAGTCTGCGGTCGTCCGCGCCCCGTTGTTCTTTCTCCTCTCAGTCTGTTTTCTGCGTTTCGATATCTTCTAATGGCTGCTAGGTGCTGTTCGAATCTATGGTTGATTGTGTTTCCGGATTCTCCAATGTATCTTGCACCGCAATTGCATTCTATCATGTAAATACCTCCTTGTTCTTCCGTCTCACTGTTTCTTGATATGTCTGATCGGAAGATTGCTCGTAAATTGCTGTGGTTGCTAAAAATTACTTTGACTCCAATTGTTTTCAGCTTTCTCTGGATATATTCTCCTGCACCTGGATAATATGGGATAATTATTCTTGTTGATATGACGTTGTTTTCTCTACCGTTGGAGGTTTGGTTTCTCAATCTGGCGATTCTTCTGTCTATAAATTGGTTAGTGAGCCAAGTTGGGTAATTGTTTTGGATTAGTGTCTTCCGTATGTGGTTAATCTCCTCTGCTATGTGTTCTTCATTGCATATGTTGAAGGCTCTATCAACCATTCCACTTACTATTCCTGGAATGGTTGATAGAGCCTTCAACATATGCAATGAAGAACACATAGCAGAGGAGATTAACCACATACGGAAGACACTAATCCAAAACAATTACCCAACTTGGCTCACTAACCAATTTATAGACAGAAGAATCGCCAGATTGAGAAACCAAACCTCCAACGGTAGAGAAAACAACGTCATATCAACAAGAATAATTATCCCATATTATCCAGGTGCAGGAGAATATATCCAGAGAAAGCTGAAAACAATTGGAGTCAAAGTAATTTTTAGCAACCACAGCAATTTACGAGCAATCTTCCGATCAGACATATCAAGAAACAGTGAGACGGAAGAACAAGGAGGTATTTACATGATAGAATGCAATTGCGGTGCAAGATACATTGGAGAATCCGGAAACACAATCAACCATAGATTCGAACAACACCTAGCAGCCATTAGATGATATCGAAACGCAGAAAACAGACTGAGAGGAGAAAGAACAACGGGGCGCGGACGACCGCAGACTAAAGGCCCCAACGAAATTATGGAAGAATGCATCACCGGGTCAGCAGTTGTGGAGCACGTTGTAGCTTGTCAAGAACCGGATGAAAGTTTGAGAATAATGAAAGTACGAAAGGAAGGGGATTACTTTTTAAGAAAAATCAAGGAGGCACTTTACATCCGCCATAACCCCTGTACTAATAGGGAGGGTGGATACGAAGTTAGTGACATATGGACGGTAGTAACTACGGTTACGAAATGTTGTCAACTCACAAATCAAAATTAGACACAAGTTAATGGGTTTTAAACTAAAAATGGGTTTAAAATGGATTTTAAACCAACTTGGGCACATTGAACAGCTTTGAGTGGGAATCATTATTAGTCCGCTGAAGACGAAAACAGGAGGTGTTTTCGAAAGCTCCGGAACATATTTTTCACTCAGGCACGGGTTGCATTGCCGTGTTACGTCAATAAAAGCTATATATATATATATATATATATATATATATATATATATATATATATATATATATATATATACGATTGTTGGATCAAACACTCCTAATCGTTGTGAAGTGAAGCCATTAAACAATAGCAGAATAAATGATTATTCATGCCTCTTAGAGTTTATTAAGCATTCACGGATTCTGATTGCCCTGTAACAATTATTAAATAAACGCGTCAGAAGTATAACGTGAGTCTGACAAGATAAGCTAAATAAAATCTGTGGATACCGCACAAATTGTCGATCTATCCATTAACACAGATCAGGCGGTCAATCGCTCGGCCGTAGTAAACTATCCACCTTCTATATAAAGAGGAGGGCTGGATTCTGGAATTATTCATTATATTACCATCTCTCAACGAACGTACAGTAGAAGCTCGACTGTCCAAATTAATCGGGACCGACGGTATTTCGGATAATCGAGGTTCTACTGCACAAATTAAGGCACCTTGATTAATTAAATTACACATTGTTTAATTTTAACTCACCGTAACCAATTCTTACAGGCGCCACTGGCTGTTACTAAGTTTTTCCTGAGCAAAATCCCTGTTTGGAGTCCTTGCAATGCTTGGGGAAGCATGCGACACGTGCACGATGACCGTACGAAGAGCAAATAGCTCAATCAAGCACAATTCTCATACCCCAAGCCATGTGATTATAACAGCTTACACCATCAGTGTCCCATTTATGACACCGAAGGCAACAGAGCTAATTCCAAAAGCCCAGCATATTTGCATGTTCAGTAATGCTCGTGCTTTTCTCAACAAACTAGTTATCCACATGCAGATAAAGTGCCAGCTATGTGATTGACGGCGCATTGAACACAACTAACGAAAAAAGTTACTTACGAAACTTCGAGGAACATCCACCTGGTCAACCGAAGAGGCATGACTTAAATTATTATGCATGCTATAGCGTAATGCACGATGTTTTACTGACCCAACAACTAATTCCCGGCAGCCGCAGACTGCTGCCAGTTAAAATTTGTGATTCAACTCAAGAATGGCATTTTTCTACAGGGTACTCAAAAAGTTTTGCGTCTAACATACCTGTTCTACGTGTCTCGATATTTTTTTATTATTTTTGTGTAGATAGACGTCAGCCATGATTGCACAGAAAGTTACTTGATAATATCTGTCTGCTTGCTACCGTAGGACCTATTTTACAATGCGAGTAATGGAGAATCGCGGCAACGTACGATTTCAGCAACGCGCTGTCATAAAGTTTTTGTTTCGCGAAGGAGTACGAAGCGATGAAATCCACCGGCGACTGCTGCAAGTTTACAAGAACGATGCTCTCTCCTATTCCCAAGTCAATCGATGGATCGCGGAGTTTCGCCGGGGCAGAGAATCCATTTGTGACGAACCAAGGTCTGATCGGCCCATTGAAGCCACCGCTGATGAAAACGTTGCAGCTGTGGAGAATATGGTTTTGCAGAAAGGAAGAATCGCGATTGCAGAAATCATGGCAGGGACTAAGCTTTCTTTTGGCACAGTTGAAAGCATTCTACATGATCACCTGAATCTGTCAAAGGTCACTGCACGCTGGGTGCCCAAAACTCTTTCACCTTTTGAGAGGGAAGTGCGCATAGCGCATTAGAAAGAGATTTTGGAGTTGTTTGAAAAATCAAAAGATTTTTTGCGTCGCATAGTAACCGGTGACTTGTTGCTCAGTCACTACGACCCCGAATCTGAGCAACAAAGCAGGCAGTGGAAGCACACTGATTCTCCGAGACCGGTAAGGGCGCGCATTGAACCCCGAGTGGGGAAGGTTTTGGCAACGATCTTCTGGGATGCGGATGGAATTCTTCTAATTGATTACATGGAATATGGAGCCACCATCACGAGTACATATTATGCAAATTTGCTCCATCAGCTTCGTGATGCAATCAAAGAAAAAAATCGAGAAAAGCTGTCACGCAAGGTGCTGCTGCTGCACGACAACGCTCCAGCTCACAAGTTTCGCTAGCTGCCATCCAAGAATGTGGGTTCGACCAAATCAACCACCCACCCTATAGCCCAGACCTTGACCCCAGCGACTATTTTTTATTCGGTAATCTCAAGCAGCACCTTCGAGGAACGATTTTCAGAGACGATAAGGAGCTGCAGTCGGCAGTTGAAGAGTACTTTAACTCGCGTGAAAAAAACTTTTTTAGTGGTCTAATGAATTTGAAATCTCGATTTGGTAAGTGCATTGAAGTTCAAGGACATTATATTTGATCATAATAAAGTTTCGGTTACCCAGCTCGTCTGGAAGTGCGTTAGACGCAAAACTTTTTGAGTACCCTGTACCTTTCCACTCCAAGAAAATAAATAAGTACACTGCGGTAATTTTCTTGAACATTAGGTTCCGTCAAATGGGTTCGCGCAGCTTCCATCGGTAATACAGCAGCGTACTGCGTTTAAAAGTGCTTCTATCCTCAAATACTGAAGTGAAAACAAAACGCACCGTCAGAAACCGATATTCAACGAGCTAGGTTCAGATACGCATATCTTACAACAGATTCAGGCATATTCATTGTTTTTAAGCTTTGCTACCCGCTGGTGCAATGTAATGAGGCTGCAATCAATTCAGTCAATCAGCACCCGAATCCCATAAAATATGAGAACCTATTACATTACAAAGTCGATCTACGCAGAATATGTACACCTTAAAAACTAGAACATTGACGAAACCAATGGTTAACTGATTGTTGAAGAACTAAATAAATTGGTACATTCTTACTTCTGCTTGTACGTAACTTTTCGAGATCGCTTACCTATAAAGTCTTCGTTAAAGCCACTGAAATGCGGATCCAAACTGGAATCAGGCAACGAGTCAGGGCTGAGTTCTCGCAACAATTCCGCAAAGTTCAATTCCGCTATCATTTCGCCATTTCGATCCCCCAACTGCAAAACATGAGAAACTTAATGTCGTATGTGAAATGCACTCAAACTACCTGCTTCGCCAGGGAGTAGTGAAGCAGCATGAAGTGTAATGCTTTTCTGGGCTGTCGCAGATGAATAAGGGCATTGCTCAATGACCAAGCAGCTCTTTCTTGCCCAAATTCGTCTTTCAGCGATCGTGCTATGCTCAAGTGTCGAAGATGGTATTTGACAGCTATAACTTCACCATATCATAAAAGTATGAACCCACGTTCATTAAAAGGGACGTTAACAATGTAAAAAACTTTCAAAGGTGCAGTTTCTGTAACCCAATGACTGAATGCTATCAGAAGTGTCCGTAGCGGCCTCCTCCAGTTACTTCTGATCAGAAAGCCCGCAATTGCACAACAAACGCTCTGTCGACGCGTGGATGAGCAGTTCATTAGGGAAAACAGGAGCAACACCGAAAGCACATGTGGAGCTCATGGAAGCTACTGTTCCGCCGTCAGCGTTCGGCGTGATAAACGGCTCGCTGGTCATGTGTGACGGAAAGCTGCTTAAGAAAACTGCGACAATTGTCCTCACTCAATGTCGGATTCCTCAAAATGGTGCAATTGAACACACTATAATTGAATGACTTTACATCTTTTTTATTCAGTCCATTCTACGGCTTTCGAGAGTAAAAGTCGTGCCTTCAATCGACAAAAACATATGACACATAACTACCTGTCCTCCGGGTGCTACGAACTTGTAGCACATCGAATATAACAGGTGAACACTTCCAGAACAATTTTGAAAACTATACCTCGTTATTAACATAATGATCGCTACGTTTAACAACGCCTATCCCAGTTAGAAGAATTGTAAATTCTGGAATATGCAAAACTTGAATACATGCTCTTTTGTAAAGGTTCCGTGTTGTTTCATTATGCTTTTCTAACGGACGTGACCTGTTACTGAGTTTCACGCTCAGTGCGTTCGTCATCTAAAATAAGCTTTTTGTCAACTGATGACAAGCAGCTCATCATAAAAACGGAGACAATGTTAAGCGTAGTAATTTCATATCCTACAGCACGCTCTTCTTCCATGGTAAGATTAAAGCGCTTTGCCAACCGGTTAGAAACGGTTTGTCATTCCGAAGACCAAACACAATAATAGGTTACATCGGTAAGAGAAGACGGCGCAATACGTAAGAACTGAAAATCACGGAAGAATGAATTCTTAAACAACATAAGTATACCGACAATGTCATTTATCGCAACGACACTTTGCAGAGCTAACTTTCCTACTTGCAGCACTCCCCTTTCACAATAATACGATTCAAACAGACTTTGTTGGCACAAAACACATATATTCCTTGCTCAACACTCACGATGTGCTAAACGAACGATCACTGCGACTGATCATAAACAATCAATCTGCAGCAAGTGCAACGGCACGTTCAATTTTCCCAGTGGATGAAATCGCACCAATACTTTTGAGGAGAAACACAATGCCGTTTAATTATGTTGTCCAAAAATGTCGATATGCTACGAGCGCAACAATTTGTCCTTCCTACAAGAAGTGCACCCTCTAGGCCCTTACTGCCTCCTACGTAAACCAACTTATTGAACAACGGTGCTTTGTTGTTCACTTTTCTCGGCCATTCGATGCAACTCCTGTGGTTGATTGAATGCATCCCTTTTTAGCACGTCGCAGGGTAAGTAGACTTGCTATTCAATCACGTAAACAATGCTAGGACCTTGGAGCTTCATTAGCGCCCTCTTGATTACGCGATAAGCATAGCAAACGAAAATCTAACGCTTGTTCCGAGCTTTAGCTTCCTGTCAAATTCCCAAGAGAAAATAACATACGCATTCCATATCGAACAACGAATGAATTCCAACATTTACTTTCTTAAGGGAATCAAAACATTGAATTAGCAGTGATGCTTTCTTAACGAGCAGAACCTGAATCACCGAAAATCGTTAACCGTACGCACAAAATCCCATTTTCTAGTGCGCCCTATCACTCACGCTTAAGTCTAATGTTTAAAATCAGCAATGCCCTGAGAGTGCTAAGGAGCAACAAGCATTGATTACTTGCGACCATCCCGTACTGGAAGGAAGTAATCCGTTGTTCTCCCGTTGTACCAAGTTAAGACTGCACGCAACAGTTTAGCAATTTCCTAAAAAGTTCTATTAACTCATGCAAACTGGTTATTGTGAACTGGCCAAATGGCTACCAAATCAAACCGTTGCAAAACGGATTCACTTCTCCTTCGGCAAGAAGCAGCAGTAGAACTCGAAATGGCTGAACGTTCGATTCTTGCCGTGTTACAACAACCCAAAAAGTTTTGTTCCGCCATCACGGTAATAATCATGTTCGCTTTGTTGGAAGTCAGCCAGCTAGCTTAGAATTCAACCGACTGACTTCTAACAAAGCTACCATGTCTACTACTGTGAATATTGAACAAAAACAAATGGAATCCTGGTACAAACTTGGTTTTCTCATTTATTAGGAAATACTGATAAGACGATCAGACCGACCTCATGTCAATAAACATACACTCAATAGTATCTCCGCAAGAATGAAGGAATTTTAAACTGTACGAAAAATGATCTTTACTTGGCAAAACGTACAGCTTACCTGACTTGTGGTCTTCTAGTATGGTAAAGCAATGACCCAATGAGTAGTACGCTTGAGCTTCGACTGCAACTGCTTTCAGTTCTTTCGCCAACTGTATTGCCTTCCTATGAAAGAAACAACTTCGCATGCAAAGTGCATAATGCAGTCAAGTTATGATGCACGTCAACTTGGGCATACAAAGGGTCAGTAGTTCTTGATTATTCTCACTCATTGATCATAACCAACAACACAATTATCTTTATAGATGGGGCATCTTGCAACGGAATGGTGTAGTTTCACTAAAGCCTTTCTTAAGACAAGTTCTTCCGTTACTTCTGCTTAGTAAAGCTGCAATCACACAGCAAACACTATGTCCAGCTGAAGACGAGCAGTTTTTTTTAGATAAACACGGGCGATGCTGAACATACTGATGTGCGAAGTTACACTGCTCTGAAGTATATTTTCGCAGAATAAGTACTGAAATAAGCTCGCGTCCATCTTTGTAATAAGCTGATCGCCCGCACGTCGACAAAGCATTCGTTGTGTCATTATAGACTTATTGATCAAAACTAACGGAAAAAGACTGCTCAAGAAAATTCTGACAAAAATCAGAAACACTTTAATTTATGCAATTAGTAGCCTGCAGGGTGGTCGCTCTTGGTAACAATGATTAGGCTGATCGAAATGAATAACAGGACGAATGCTGCCTACAGAAGTTCAGATCACTCTGATAGGAACGACTGCAGTGATCGTTGAGATAACGAAACGAGTGGCCAAATGGTCGAACGATCACTATGCGCGTCCAACCCAACAAGACACATAATGTTGCTTGAATCAAAGCTCAATCATCGACGAGAGCCGCACCAGTACTCACCCAAACGGCAATCATTAACTTTCGCAATGGGCAGCTAATCGAAAACGACGAAGCGTCGCTTGAATTGTTATTGCTAAATCAAGTGTTGACAAACGGTCAGCGGTGGTCCTTTGTGGGAGTTTTAAAACCCAAAGAAAAATAAAGGAACCTATGCTGCTTTAATACAGGCGAACGTGCTACGACGAAACGCAAAAGTGTCAGGGAATATTGTCGACTGAGGGAGTATGGAGCAAGTTTAACTTAAGGCAGCCAAGCACTTAATAAGCACTTTTCTACAACAATAATGCGGAGGTAGGGCAGAGCAGAGCGCTACGGCAAACTAGACAAAAATTCCAAGCAGTTAATTCCACTCAGCAAAACAAATAGAAGGTAAGAGCGGCAGTTTCAAACCGCGGAGCTTGTAAAAATGCTAAATAAGATTTGCACAAGCTTTCATGCTAATAAGACAATTGTCCATGCAAACAGAGCTTATACAGAGCTAAATTAAACGGTTGATGACTCAGCTTTCGTTAAATCGACTTGCTATGAATTGTCCAAAAATTAATGCACCAAGATCGAATACATACAAGCGCATAGTACATAAGCCTGATAATGTTTAAAGATAGCAAACTACAAGTCTACTACGAAGATATTACAATAGCCGACATTCATGAAACAACGACGTTCGGCTGTGACCTCAGTGAAGCTAACAATCGCAGACTCTACCTGAAAAATAACAAGCTCATGTGCCTTCAGTTCAACTTATTAACAAAAAAGATAAACACTGAAGAAATGTCACCAGGAACGAGGAGATGGAAACCTTCCCTTAGCTAAAAAGTTGTGCACATGTCATGCATTTCGAAATTGCTTCGCAAAGACAACCTACACCATATTTCTCTTTTCGTGACATTGGCACATTAAATGAAACATAACGTTCGGAACACCCTACATCTGAAAGCTAGGTTTCCGCTAATAGTCTTTTTTGGTTAGCTTCTATGAAATACAAATGATCCTGTTTGTCCTCAATCGTTTGTCCAAACGATGGAATATCAAGGTTACGATGTGTTAACTCATGAAAATGCGTTTTGCCGTTAGATACAGTATTTTCACCTGGAATAAAGTTCACCTACCTCTGCAATTCAACAAAAAGGAACGAGTCAGACTGCGGGTGCACGCCAACCAGGCAGTAAAAAAATTCAACAGAAAGGGAAACTTCGATGCGACTGACAATGGATGATACTTCCGGACAAGAACAAACAACAAATTATTGGCGGTGTTCTTTGCTGCAAAAATTAAAGCAACACAAAACCTGTAACGCGAGAAAAGATAAAACGCAAGTACAACAGTGGAAAGACGGCAACAAAGAAAACCAACTAGGAATAGTCAAATGGAAAGCTATGTTCAGCATCTTACACGTAGTAAACGTTGGTTAGTTGAATAATGAGTCTATAGAACTTCATATTGCAGGAGACAGCTGCCCATGACGGGTCACATGTACTATGCGAGTCAGCAGAGCTTTCGAAATCAACGGACTTTGCGTATCTGCCGGAATGCAGTAGTTTCGAAAACTCCGTTGATTTGCACAATACATGTGGTCCAATGGACTCAACCATCTGTCAAATGCGACTCTGCTTCAATGTACCAATATATTCAGTTGTGCGACTTCGGTGACAAAAAAGACAGGTCTAAGACTCCTGCAGATATTGAGTCTATCACGTTGTTTCTTGTAGCCACTCTTTCTATTAGCAGAACAACAAAACCAGAGCAAAGCGTATACTTACTGATGGTGTTCGCATTGAAACAAAAGTTATACATTAATACAATACTTTAATATTCTACCACCATTTTAAGAAACCAATTTCCCAGTTTACCTTGCAAGGCAGGCAAGTTAAAAAATGATGCAAGCCAATTCATCGACGGTCAACTGATGGCACCGCATCAAACTTTGAAAGTTCCTAACAAGTCAAAATAAAAGCATCTCAACTCGTGCAACAAGGAGAAACTTAAACATGACATTCGTGCTAATGGATCAGTTGTGTGGATCAATAAATACGCAATCACAAACGTAGGCCGCGTGAACATCTTCGAAATGTTCACTGAATAATAACCAAACAATCGCTACATGCTCCGGATCGTACAGTTATGGGCATTGATTCTTGTATGACGATCAATATGCGCTAAACGAGTTCGACTGCCGCTCTACTGCGCATATTTGTTCCACCCTAATCCCGAGCATAGGCATCACGGCATTTGTCACCATTGGTCAATAACTTCACTTTAAGAAACACAACGTTATTTTTAAAATTTTCTTCAATCGTAGATCCTACTTTGGGGGTCATAAATCGGGTCAACCAGTTGGAAATACTGCAAACAGTGATTTTGCAATACAAACGTGAAGGCAAACGGGTTTTGTCGATTCTGTAGGTCGCCAACCAAGCAGTTGTCCAATAATTGAAGGATACGGCTTTTTATCTCTAGGAAAAGGTTGTCACTTGCAAGACTTAGGACATGGTTGAAATCACAAGCTCAAGGCGAAGAAGAAGGGTTGACAAAGTAGTTAATGCTATCTGTTCCACCAGGACCAATTCGTCATTTCACAACACCAATGAGACGGTTTTACTACCGGGGGAATCAACTATTAAAGAGAGGAAGGATAATTCCTCACGTGCAAAAAATAAGCGTTCGAAAGTGCATCCTCTAACAATGACAACAGCGACGGCAGTTGCAGAAACAAAGATTTCCAAAAGTAGATTACTCAAGTAGCTAATTGCGTGTCATCCACCAATACATTAACAACTGAATGTAACTTCATTAACATGAACATCTGAATGAATAGTTTCAAAAAAAAATCCAAGTTCGCTAAACTTATTTTACAAGTCAACGACAGGAAGGTGTTCGCTCACCTGTGTTTTTCAATGCAAGTGCAAGTGCGTTTGCAAAACAACGCGTTGACAAATGGACATTCGTTAGGGGCGCGTTCACTTAACTATCACTTTCCAGTTTCCTCTGCGACCGCCAATGGAAAATTCATAAGACCACAAAATAACTGCACTAAGTCGTGGAAGTTTGGTTGTTCGATTATGAATGAGATAAATCGCAGAGGTATAGTAGAGGTAAAATACAATAAACGTAGTGCACAGAGAAAAAGACAATGCAATTTATCGCGACGTCATTTTCCATCTCGTAGTGCTGTGATTACATGCATTATTTACGCCATTAGCACGTTGCCCGAGCTACTAAAACACAGAACACACATGCAGATTACGTAACCCAACTTGGCAATTTAAAGTATTGATACGCCGATGCGTTACTAATGAGAAGGGAGGCAGCTCACTGAAAAACAGCATTCAATAAATAAAAGGAGCTTACAGAAAGCTTTCAGTGTTAAAGACTGAGATGACGCAAACGGCTTTGCTTTCAACGTTGAAGATAGAACAAGGTTATTCGGAGTACCGTTACGAGCAAATAAATTAAGTAATTGGAACAGGGTTCCTTCTTTTCGTTTCTGACGTTTCGCCCGTATGCAATCACTTCCCTTTCATAAAGACTGTCTTAGACTTCAGGAACCAACTAGGTCCTGCCAAATCCTTAGCTGTCTGAAAGATTTTCCTTGTCATATCATCGAGGTTATCCGAAATGGCCCTTGCCATGACAAACTTGAAGTGCAGTGTTCCTCCTCATAGTCGTCTGGAGCGACCGCACCACACCGTGAAAGAACGTCACCATAGTGGTAGACAGCAAGGAAAGTCACTCAGTCAGGAATGTTGCTAACAGAACGTAGTTAATCACTGAAGTCATAAGCAAACAAGATCAGGGAAAGGAATTGATCACAAAGGGGCGAACTGTAGGAAATGAAAATCACGAACTTTAAAACCATTTTTCTGCTGAAGGTATATACCTCTAGAATTTTCAGCAAAACATGTCTGCACGTGCCTAGAACGCTTATCTTTCCATCACAAAGTAAATGGCAACTTTGGCACCACAGCAGCTACTTAGCCTTTGACAGGACAGCCAGGTTCCACGTTCTGGGCGCCAAACCAATTTCTCGGCGCCTATCGAACAGCCAGTTCATCAGAGGTAACACCCATTCTGCTAGGTATAGTCAAAGAAATATGGAATACTAAGGAATCCTTTTGCAGTAATAAATACTAAGGAGTTTGGTTGAACATTGGCTTTCTTTGCAGCGGTGTCGTTGCATGTCATTTGTGATTTCATTACGACTGTCGCCGTTCTTTTAAGTTCCTTTGTTATAATACGTGACTTTTGGGGATCTCTCTTCCCGTCTTCAGCGGTATAACTTAGAGCAAGTGCTCTTGGATAAGATATTGTCTTTCTGGATTGTCCCAAATTTATCTTGAATACTGAACACGTTCAAGAAAATACCGCTAATGCAAAACATAATGTTCATCACTGTACGAAATTTTTTGCTGGCCATGAGAATATTACTATTGGGTCTAACACGTAACCCCAGACAGGTACATTAATAACGATCCTTAACCTTACGCTATTTCACGAACAATTTATGCAAAGAAACATATGAAAAACCTTGACGCACCTGTAATATTCTACTGCTGAGCCGACATCACCAAGGAAGACACTGGCATTACCCAAATTTGTATATGCGCGGCGCATTGCGTACTTGTCGCCGAATTCTATTGCTGTGTTTAGACGCTACAAGAAGATTGAAATGAAACGTGCAAATCGACCTAACTACCCAACCTGAGTGTGCAAATCGATTGCAGCACGAAAGTCTCCCAGCAAATAGTAAGTATTACCAAGATTTCCGCATACTCTTCCTTCAATCAACCGATTGCCCAGCTCGCGGGTGATTTTCAAGCTCATTCTGCAAAAGAGTAGCGTCGCTTGGAATAGTGAAATTAGAAAAGAGTACTCATAGCACTGAACAGCTTTCAGGAATAATTCCCGAACTCGTTGAGAATAGTCGGTGATGTCGGAGTCACGTTCGCGGTTCAAGTTTTTTGCTTTATCGCAATACACTCCACCGAGATTATAATATGCCGCCGCGACATGCTCCTGGAAAAAGAATCAGAAGAAAATGCAAGCCCACAATTTTCGCAATTTCACCCAACCTGTTTGTTGCAGAGTTGAGACAATTCCAAGTATCGCTGGCAGCAACGTAATGCTTCGTCGTACCTGCCAAGCGCCTTCAATGTACAGCCAATATTGCCGCTCGCGGACGCTTCACCATCGACATCCGAAACAGCCCTACGCATAGCGGAACAAAGATGAATGAGAGGAATGACGTTCCCAGTTTTGCTAAGAATCAGTAATGAACAGGGGGATAATTACAAAGTGTAGACATCAATCGCAAATGGCGTCACCCCTAAATAGTCTAGTCTGGGAAATTGAATGCCCTGTGGAGCTAATGGACTAAAAAAATAAATCAACGGCGATGCACCCACTAGTTAACACAAAATTAAGCAAAGAGCAAATTAACTACCCAGCTTGGTGTCAAATAGACGAAAGTGCCTTCGATCAGTGGGAAGTTCATGTACGCACGATCTTCTCCATACGAGTTAGATGCATTACGCTCGCTAAAGCACTTAATCGCTTTCAACTCCCCTTTACGTCGATAGAACTGCTCACAAGCGATGTTACATCAAGCTGCTGCTGCATTAACTCACAGTAGTGAAGCTGGCATTTCGAAGATCCAGAAGAATCTTTACTGCACCGCGGGACGTGCAAATGAATAAATGCATGGAAACTGACGATAATCATAACGACGTGGGCTCCCGGAAAAGTGCATGACAAAAGCAAACCCATCCTAGCAAAATAAATGATGCCGAATTGCATGCTCAATTGTCAATGAACAGCTTTGTTCAACGAAGGACGGTTGACTACCCGTTTTGGTTTTGCTCGCGGTGTCTGTAATCACGTGTAATCAAGCCTCACCTGTGGCAGATGGGCGAGTTTATTAGTAAGACACTGTTTGCCACCGTCTGTTTTACTAATAAACTCGCCCATCTGCCACAGGTGAGATTTGCTTACACCTGATTATAGGCATAGCGAGCAAGAGCAAAACGGGTAGACAACAGTCCTTCGTTGAACAATCACACCTTCACCCGTTACAACGAACCCCGTATTGAACAGCTTTATCATTTAAAGGGCCACCCATGCATGGAAAGGCGAAACGCCGTCGTGAGGCAACGGATTAACCAACGACATGCATAGTTAAACTGTATAAAGGCCCAATGCCAAAAACTCGAAACTCATAAGTATACGGGATTTTTGCAGCAAAACAGCTATTAATAGTTTAGGTCGGTCCTCCTGCTTTTCATGTTGAACCTTCTACTTTTCAATCAAAATCACCTATGACGAGCCAAACTTCCCGGCTATGAAGGTCAAAAGTGGCACATCTTGTTAAACTTGCAGACGGAATACTGGAAAACACGGGAGAAATCGTACAGACGTCAAGTTCTTGCTTATGGAAGCTTACTTTAATCAAAGAGCGACTTTATAAATGTTCCTTTCGAAAAGAGCGACTTTCAGTTCCGCAAACTACGTGGTCCACAAAAAGTACTTACGCGACAAACGGACGATGCGTTCTACAATGGAACTGAAGGGGAAATTGAAAATTGAAAGTCACTTTACCGGAGGCGGGGGTGGTTATTTCCTAATCATCATTATGGCGTATAAACCTTTCCCAGCATGAAAGAGAAGCACGCAATCAACGAAAAATTACAACGCCACTCCAATGAAATGTAAATGTTCGAAAATTTCAGAGTGGCCTGTTCCGTCCTCAGCCAAAACTCGCAGTTGCGAGTTTTGGCTGAGGACGAAGCACGTGATTCCGTGTTCATTTCTTTAAAATTGAAACTTTTCGTTACCTGCATTGCACACTTCCTCACGCTAATCAACAGGTACAAGCCATAACGAAGAGTATACAAACGAAAAAAATTATTAATAATGGCCCATACAACTGACGAAGGCAATCCTAAAGAAGTGGGAAATCAGGTACGGTGGCAATCATAACAGAGGAAAACGAAACTTGAATTTTGCATACGACTCAGCTTATCTCCTGGAAAAGAGGACGAAATTAAATCGACTACTGTCACATAGAACGGAAAAAGAATTAGGAAAACAACAGTTTCATCAGAATTTTCCTGACCAGCCTCTCTCCGTTAGCCTAATTGATGTCTTCAGTGATGCAACGTACGTTCTACCCACTAACGGGTGAACATTTCATTAGAATAGGCATGAGCAATACTGAACGCACAGATTTTGGAATTATCTTGTTTCTTCTCATTCAACGGGGTGGGTGCCATAGGCGAATGAATGTAACACGGTATTCTCCCGTTCGATAAAAGCGTTTATTGTCCGAAACGCAAAGCTTTCGGCTACTACTCAAGTAGCCGTCCTCAGTGCATCAGTTATAAAATATGTCGACTGCCCAGCTTTGCGTTTCGGACAATAAACGCTTTTATCGAACGGGAGAATTACCTTGTTTTGAATATTAATTATCTGCACATGTGTACGTTCACTATTACTCATTTTTTCAACAAACTGCTCAGCTACCCGTAGACGTAGCGTTTGTTGCCTAATGATAGGCGTGCCGATTAGGACTACTAGAAAGAAGCCATTTAGAAAACTTCTGATGAAATACTACCGTTGCGTTACAAAAACCCAATCGTTAACGCACCAAGATTAGCTGATACGTTGCTTACCTGGCTAACATGAGATCGTAACGCTGGTATTCCAGCGCCTTGTTTAGATTTTTCTTGTAGAAATAGGCATTTCCCAACTGGCTGTAAATTGCACTGAGGACTTTTACATCGTCGGTGCCAATTGTGATAGCCATTTCGAAACAAGATATGCCAGTCTCTAAATCTCCAGTATTGCATCGCCTCTCTCCTTCACGCACTAGGTCTGCGCAGGAGAACTGATTCGAACTGACGGAGTCGGTTTCAACGATTGGCCTAAAATGGAACATACCGATGAATGCGAACGCTTCCTTGAAGTTAAATTAATTTAACCAAGATGTCAGCTCAAGTAATGAAGCATTGAATACGGCAGCCATCAATCTTGCAAACTTTAAACAAGTGACACGAAACACCAGAAGAACACGTCCACGGAAGGGAAGACTCAGTTACGTCATTCACCCATTTAGGATTGGCATTCGGAGAAACTTACACTAAACAATGAGGCGAACAATATTCAACGAAAAAATCGTTCAGTCTTCTAGAGTAAGGTAAGATGGGCAACACAAGTACTATTTTCAACTAAACAAGGAGAATATTAACGCACAGCATGAACCGCGCTTCACGTGGCGGACTTTTGTGGTTCTCATGCATTTGAGAAAGCCTTTCATCATTGCTGACAACCGGATCAGGCCGTTCCGAAAGCCCCGATGCTTCCATATGTCCAATTGTGTCTGCTTTTACTAATAGTGCTATCCAATCAGTCACTGATTAGGCCTGAAGCCACTGCAAACTCATTGCATTGCACCGAAGGGTAATTCAATCTTTCCACAAGCATCATTTTTTCTGTCAAAAAGAGTAGCCATATCACTCCATCTGTGTCATTCCACAAGGCACATCTCCTTGCCCAAAGGTGGACTGCAGTCGCCATCACTGTCGAAATGACCTCAACAGGCCGTTGCGAGGCGGCACACTAATGGGTGTGACTGATGTGTTTATACCGTTTGGTTTTGAAGTAACGGATACAGTCAGTGTACGAAAGACGATTTTCCACCTGTGATGACATTATGACTTTGTCTTTCTGACAGGAAAAGTTCAACAGTGGGTTATCTGTACAGAAAAACTAAAAGTTCAAACGGCCGTTACTGAAAGTAACACTTTCAGTTTAAACGTATTGCGTATCAATATTCACGTATTGCACACGGAACTTCTTACTTCTCTTCGATTACCACGTTATCGAACACATAAGTACGGGTTTCTGGTACCGAAGAAACATTTCACTGGTGTTATTAACGAAGAACGGCAAACTAGGCGTTGAAAACTATGCTCTTTGACAGACAAAGCTTCCGGGGCATTCCTTGTCCCATTGTTGAATATTTATGACACCGACCACGGGACAAGGAAAGTCCCGAGCGTTCCACTTATCAAAAAGCACCACTTTCAACAGGTTGGCTGTCGCCCTTCGGTAATGAAAATAATCCTATAAATCACTTGATAACAAAGACCAAGCACGTAGCGTATGCAAGACTTGAAAAATACAGAACGCAAAAACAAAAAATATAGTAGGTAAGATAACTTGTGTAAACTCGCTTTTCCAAAATAAATTTACCGTTATATAATCGTTGCGAAGCCGCAGTTGGTATTAGGACTACGTTTCACGTTAAAATTTTTATGGCAATGAAATTGCTCGCTCCGTTAACTTCAATGATTATCAATCAGTTTGTTGGCATCATATTGGTGACACTGAAGCTTTCGGAACAACCACTGACCACACGATTGCTCCCACAATTGAATGAACATGCTCACGCAGGTGCAGAAATAGCTAATTTCCATTTTTGCTAAATAGTAGTGAAACGGCGCATTCAGTTAACAAAAGACTGATTGACCATCTGGTGGATACCAATAAGTTCGAAAACGCAAAGGAAAGACTACAAAGGACAACGAATGTAAAGATTGAAAGATTATATAACCTGGACCCGACGAAGATTATGAATGACCTAGTAGAAGCATCAGCAGCGGCGGAGCACATGGCACAGTGCTTGAATGAGAGAACAGCAATTAGGTGACATTTAAAAAATCCATTGTTCGTGAAAGATGGGTACGGAATCCCTATTAATAAGGAATAATACTTGTATCAACAGGAACCCTGGCGTGGCAGTCAGCAAGAGCTGGACCGAACAGTAGGTCAACAGTGGACCGAACAACGGGATGCCTCAATACAGCCAAGGCGAGACTAAACAAACAGGCCTCCGTGACCATTAGCCATTCAAGCTAACGAGGCAACTAGTGTACTCCGAAAGCTGCGTTTGTACGGTACGGTAAGAAATTAAGCACATTGGTTAGCAACGAGGCAAACTGGGTTTCAGGCCATATTGCTAGAATTATTTGAAGAACATTTCTTCTAATTTCTCATAACACGGTTAAGTCCCGCTTTTTCGTAAAAAGCAGAGCATTAGCAGAGCTTTCGGATCAAATCTAGATCTGTCCTCAGAGCTTACTAGCATTTCTTATTAATAATTCTATCCACGTAACCCCTTTGTTAGATGTCGTGTATAGTAGGTCTGCAATCCTTGGCTTGTCAACCTTGGTTTATTAGGAAAAAGAGGCGCACTATTAAGCGTACGATTCGACCGGATCTTCCGGAACCTACCTGTTTCCTCATTAGCGAGTAGGACAGCATAACTCTGTCCTACTCGCTGATGACGGAACATATAGCTTCCAGAACAGGGTGTCCGGAAAGCACAGATATTCTGCTACGTTCATTAGCTGCTTCCCCATTACAAAACCTCGTAACCACTACGGCATTTTGTTATTTCTGATGCCAAACGCCGGAGAAGTTCAACGACTACCACAACCGTTTCTAATACACTGGACAAAGGTACAAACGATACCGTTATCGCTACATGCCATGGTGCAACAGCTGCCGAGCGCTGTTTGTATATGCGTATGTTCAACGGAAACTTTCGCAATCGATTCTAAAGCTCAAGAAAAGGACATGAAAATTGGACCCTACCTTGCCTTCATTGCAACTTCAGGTGATCACCAGACACAAACGCTTTATAGCAGAAGACGACGAAAACACCGCTGGAATCACCACTTCATACCGTATGCCCAAGTGATATAAATATTGTCAGGTAGTATTTTCGTAGTCTGCGTATGCGATGAACACTGAATTTGTTGAAACGGGTTGAGGTGTCATTGTTCAAATTTTTGAACGGTAGCGTATCCGTTGGCTTTGTCGCTCACGTTGTCTGTAATCGCATAGGAAATAACCTAAGCACTGCACTGCTGACTAGTTTATTAATAAGACAGACGAGCTAGCGAGCGTTACTTATTTCCTGGTACTCTCGCAGCTGCGTGTCATAGATGCTTTCCCTAACAATAGATGACAGAGAGAGGCCGTTCCGAAGGCTTCGTTTGCATATTATTCCTTCACTGCTGATAAAGCTGTTTTAGTTTTTGGATAGCACAGGAACAGCATTGCTAGCCATATTAATGTAAAACAGTTGAGCAGGAAGGACTGCTTCACTGAAGTGTATGGCTGCTTTAATGAAATTGCCTACAGTCAAAGTGCATACACCACCGAAAAACAGCAATATCTTACATGAATACGTACCGTATACCGAAAGAGCAACTGAAGTTGAGGCTGCACCTTTACAGCGTTACAGGAAGTTGTAGCTTGACGGCGTTACATGGCCAACCTACTTTTAAATAAAGTTTCAAAGATGGTATTCGGGGCTTTGAGACCTATCAGTTCATCGATTATTACAGGTACCGTTCACCCAAGCAGAATAAAATGTACATCCAGTCAGCTTATTCTAGAACCAGTGTTGAACGAGAAAATCGGTGATGTTTTTCTAGTCGCGTTGAATAGGCCTGAAAAGCGAAATGCAATTAATATCGACGTAATTCAGTCTCTCGTTGGTGCATTCACGCAGTTCAAGCAGGACGATACCCTGAAAGTTGCCGTACTTTACGGCAAAGGTTGGAAGAGTCATCCTTTCTTTTATTGCCTTCCTGACTTTTCTTCTTAGGCGGGAATTTTTGTTCTGGTCTCGATTTAGAGGAATTATCGACCAATCTTTGCTTGACTGAAAAATTAAGAAAGCAACGCCTCATCGGTTTGCTAGTAGGTGGGATAGCTCTTCATGAGCAACTATGATAAAATATGCCTTGCAAACTTGGTTCCATTCAGGAAAACATTGACAAGCCGTGCGTTGCTTCTATCAATGGTTACGCTGTTGCGGAAGGAATGGAATTGGCACTCCTCTGCGATTTGCGGATTGTTGAAGAAACAGCTACTCTTGGCTTTTTCAACCGTCGCTTCGGTGCGTTATTCGCATTGAAGTGCGTACGTTGTAAAATAATCTTAAAGACGTTCCATCAATGAACGGGGCAACCGTACGTCTCCCAAAACTCATTGGCTTGTCAAGGGCAATGGAAATGATTGTAACTGGTAGACAAGTCAATGGACGTCTTGCACACGACTGGGGGCTTGCTAATCGACTGGTCAGCACCGGAACAGGTAGTTCAGTTGCAGCTTCACTCCGTATGCAGCCCTGGTACCAGTATCCTGCCTTTCAGCTTTGGGCCAGGCATTGAACTTAGCCAGGGCGATCAGCGCAATGGCGCAAAGTTCTTTGAAAGCCGACAGGCGTTCCGTTTATTACAGCATGTTTAAGGCATCATCAACGGAAGATGCGATGAGGTTTGAGTTTGAAAATGCCTTGCAATCGCTGAGCAAAAATACCATGTCTGGTAAGCCCTTTGTAGGTTGCTACAGCTGTATATTTCCTAAACCCCAACACAGGTGCGAAAAAGTTTGTTGATGGTATTGGTCGTCATGGTAGCTTCAAAATGAAATGAAAAGTCCATCCGTGTGATGATCAGTTTCTAGGAAAGTACGTGGCAGTGCAGATACGGTTGACGTTTTAGTAAAAGTTCAGACTCGTTTTCATGTGTTCTTTGCGGGAAAAGCACCAGTTACTGTTTCGTTGACGAGTTGGTAATTGAGTTACGTATGACCGGTAGTATGGAAATAGATAAACGTGAAAATCATGTTACGGTGGTTATTTTCAGTACACCAGAAGCTAGTTTAAGTGATCGGCATAGAGTTCGTCAATGCGAGAAACTGGCAAGTCACAGCTGGGCCCAACGGCCAATTTCCTGTTAGCTGGCACTACTGCCGCCCTAGGACGAGCATTTGCGCATCCGTTGTCCATACTGAAGATTCAATCAGAATCAGGTATGCCAGGTGGCCGTATGGGAATTGTGACGGGCGCATATTGGGTGTTGCGCTTGGACGGTGCACGAGGTTTCCTTAAAGCGCTTCCAGTGTCTATAGCTCGAATATTCCCGCAAGTTGGAATGCAGTATGCTATTTTTCACCAATACGCACAAACTGTGAAAGCAGTTGAGAAACCTAACTTAGACCGAATGGTGGGAACGTTCATCGCTGGTGGTATTGCGCATAGCATCGCTACGTTATGTACGCATCCTCTAGATGTTGTTAAAACTCGTATGATCGTTCAGCCAGCTTCTGACTCGAGAAAGTTTTACCGCGACTGGTTGGACACGGTAAAGAGAACGTTTGAGCGCGAAGGCATCCCAGGAATGTATCGTGGACTGGTGCCGTCATTAATTGGCAGTTTCATTTTCAGCGGTTCCATGTTTACTGCATGGGATTACATGGACTGCCTTCCATGGAGGCGACGCCAAGCTCCTCCGTTTTTCTATGGAGAAGAGTTTGTTCTGGCAGTTGTTGCAGTATGTGCTGCGTCGATTGCCAGCCAACCTGCCGATGTCATTCGTCACAAGGTTATGGCTTCTAGTCCAGCTCTTCCCAAGATGGGGTATACGGATGTCAAAACCACTAGCTTTTTTGAAGCCTTGGTTCGAACATACCAGATTAACGGCTTTCGCGGATTTTTTCACGGGTCACTTGCTAATGTTTGCAAGTCCGTCCCGCAAGTCGCCTTCTTCTGGATAGTTTACAACAAACTCCCATTGGTACTATGATTCAGGCGCTTACATTTCGGCGGTGTGTCGTTCATGGCAGCCAACAAATGAAGTTTAACGTTCCTGCACAATGTTTGGACTCTTCTCCGATAGCCTACGATCACTTTTGGGTACTAAACGGTTTCCAATTCCATTCGACTTGCTGAACTGGCGCAGTGCACGGCAATTGCGCGTACTAATTCAGTTGCTTCCTAAATCGCCTGTCAGAAAATGTTTTCTTAATTTGGTGTACACGTGTGAGAGATAATTAAATATGTATTACGTTTTATGCAAATGCAGGGTTTGTAACAGGATTTATTCTCACTCTCTTCTTGATGTTTACGGTGTATATATCCTGTTCACTTTTCATTCGAACAAATCGAATAATTTAGACGACGCTTTCGGAGCTATCCCGCTTCGTCTTCAGCGTCTTGATGTATCGATACATTAAGACGCTGAAGACGGAGCGGGATAGCTCCGAAAGCGTCGTCTAAATTATTCGATTTGTTCTAATAAAAAGTGAACAGAATATATACGCCGTAAACATCAAGAAGAAAGTGTGTTATTTTGTAGAAAAAGCAGTTACAGTTTCAACTATTTGTGATTGTGTGACGCCACCCATTTTATTAGACGTTAAATTCTACAGCTTTCGGAATTATTATGATATTGTTGAGGTAGCGATATTAAACAAAGCTAATTGCATCAAGAATAGCTGTGGAATAAAGGAACTCTGACGGGTTTAACTTTCATTGTGTCGAAATACAGCAAAATACCCGTTGAAAAGATTTTATTGCGTAGCTTTCGGGGGCTGGTTTGGTCCTGTCCTCAGCGCTTCTCAACGCAGACGGTTCTTCTGTCTGTATTTACCTCAAACGAAAATGTCGACAAAAGCATGGGTCTTAGAGTGTTTTAAACCGAAGAGCCATCGGATTCTTTAAACTTCCTATCTTCTTTCTCCTGATGGAACCGGTTGGACTTTAAAGTGATCTTGTTTGTCCGATACACTCTTACGAGTATTTTCATATGCTTGTTTCAATATGCGGGTTTTATGAATGAAACGCACAGCCCGTTTTCTTATCGTCACGATGGACCACATGTTGCTAATTTCAGTTCCTCCATCTCTGTTAATACAAACGTTGGGGCGAATGTGAAATGCTTCTTTGATTTTCCTAATATTGAAATCCCGTTCATGTTTCAATATGGAAACACTCCTTCGGTTGCTTGCCTGCGGGCAACCTATTAAGTGCTCTAACGTGTCTGAGGCACTGACTGCTTCCTCCGTGATCTTTAATGGGTCCTTTTCTTGCGGTCGTCCTCTCGATCTTACCGTTTCGCCCCTCTGTCTTCTCTCTGCGTTCTTGTATCTAGTCAGTGCCATTTTGTGTTGCACCGTGTGTCCAGTTTCGCCAATGTATCTTGCTTGCCCCAAAGCCACACTTAATACTGTAAACTGGCCATTCTCAAAGTGGGGCCTGGGCCCCCCAGGTGGGGCTCAGCGCCTGTGAAGGGGGCCAGGGATTGTTAACCGCCTGACGGGGGGCCAGAGGAGCTGGAAGGGGGCCGAGGAGTTCCGCGGAGAGAGCAAAATAATTGTGGTAACCACTCCAGCAAATCTCCGTAAACATGTAACCATTTTATATCTCCGCAAATCTAGTGAACTTGTAGATCATGTAACGGTGCATGAGCAGTGTTTCCTCGATTCCCAACAAGTTCTCGTTGTCCAGGTTTGCGCATGAGTTCCGCGGCAAAGAAAAAGTGTAGACGCTATTCTGTAGGATAGTTAAAATATGGTTTCGTCCCGGCTGCTCATGACCATCTGTTGCCGTTGTGCTTAATCTGTGACACGGATAACGATCGCGTAGGTGCTAGGTGGCACTACTGGCCCCTTCATCGGCCTACCGCATTCGTTCGCTCCGAGCGATGCGCTCGCAGTGTTTCGTGCCCCGTGTTGAGGGGAGTCGTTGTTCGTAGTGTGCACTGTTCGTTTGCTCGTTTTCGGTGGTGTCTGATCGTTTCTCGCTTCGTTCGGTTCGCGAAATAAATACGTTGATCGTCTAATGTCGTGGTTTGTTCGCGACAATCTGCAAGGCTACTTTTTCAAAAGAGAACATGAAACCTTGCACAATGAACAAGCATTTGATTAGAGTGCATCCGGAGAAAAACGACAATCCCTTCGAATTCTTCCAGAAGCTGAGAGATAGTTTCCAGAAACGGATGACACTGATGCATATGGTTCGCGAAAGGCCACAGAGATTAGACAACGGCATTGTTGCGACGTACAAGGTTAGTAAGATCATCGCTAAAACTGGCAATGCCCACAGTATTGGCGAATCGCTTATTTTGCCTGCAGTGTCCATAATAATATCTGATGTCATGAAATTGGCCCTCGAGGAAACGGTTCAGGCGATTCCCCTTAGCAACTCCACTGTTTGCAGGAGAATTGACGAGATGGCAGGTGACATTGAAGGGCAACTAATCTGTTTACTGAAGTCCAGGAGTTTTTCGTTGCAGTTGGATGAGACCACCTTACAAGACAGTGACGCTTTGCTTATGGTTTATGTCATGTTCTTTAATGCAAAAGAACTGGTGGAGGAGATGCTTTCCGCCAGAAGGACAAGAACGAATACTAAAGGAGTGACCATCTTTGAAGAAATTCGTGGTTACTTTGAAGAGAATGGTATACCGATGGAAAATATTATTGCTTGCGCAACGCACGGTGCTGCCTCTAGGGTAGGGCGGTACAGAGGATTCATATCCTACTTGAAGGCGATTGTCCCGCCGGTCTTCACCATTCATTGCGTCGTTCATAGAGAGCATTTGGTATCGAAAAAGCTAGCATTGCGCCTCAACCATTCACTTTCGCTGGTTATTCAGGTCGTAAATTTCATCAAATCTCACGCCCTCCAGAATCGTCTTTTTCGCCAGCTGTGTGAGGAAAATGGTGAAGACTTCGATACGCTGCTGCTGCACACGGAGGTTAGATGGCTTTCCAAAGGCACTTGCCTCCAACGTTTCGTAGCACTTTGGGACTCAATAGTGGCTTTTATATCTGACAAGAACTTTGGAGAAAAGCTTATTGATTCTAAGGCAGACATATTCTACTTAGCTGATATTTTTCAGCAACTGAACTTGTTAAACAAGGCCTTACAAGGCAAAGACAGCGACCTCATAAGTAGCAAGTCAGCGGTACTTTCTTTTGTTAAGAAGCTCGAACTTTATTTGCACAACTTAGGTCGTCCAGAGTTTCCGCAATTTCCGAACTTGAAGGCCATCGCAGGAATTCTGAAGGATGAAGAACTCCTAGCCTATGTGTCCCATCTGAAGCAAGTGATTGAAGACATGAAGGAATGGTTTTGCGATCTCCTAAACCTAGACATCCCCAATTGGATTTTGTATCCATTTGGAGTACCAGCGGTCGAAGTTCACCCGGAAATTCAAAAGAATTGATTGAGCTTCAAAGCGACGTAATTGCACGTCATACCTTCGGTCAGTTTGGTAGAGGTTTCTGGATCAAGCATGATATGCCGAACAAATTTTCAACGCTGTGTGGAAAAGTAGAGCAATTTCTCATCGCCTTTCCTTCAACCTACTTAAGTAGAGTGCGCGTTTAACAAAGTCATTTCCTTAACAAGAATGGATGCCGCAGCTAGAGGTGACTTGCGGTTGTCACTGACTAGGCTGGAGCCGGACATTCTTGAAGCTAGCAAAGGCACACGCTGAACGGTTGCATTAGTTCCAATAAAGCGTTTTTTTATCCTTTGTCGGCTTTGCCAGTATGCTAAATATGCTGAAATATATGAATAAATGCGATCATGACCATTCATTTACATTGTATCCTTCTACAATGTTCATATACTGACTTTGCCCTAGGGCAGTGTTATCCACCGGCTTCCTCACCAGCGCCCCCTTTTGGACCAGCAATTTCTCCAGCGCCCCCCTAGGCGGGAGAATGGTTTGCCAGAGCAAGTTGAACGCCCACGCAATATTCTTAGCCGAAAAATGTGGTACATAACGCTAATGAATTTACTTGCTGTAGTCACAAGTGTAATAGAGCGAGCGAACTTCATTGTCAGACTTGGAAACCACGCAGCGAGAGCAGCTTTTCAATGTTCGGCTCTATGCTGGTTAGCCGGAGTCTCAGGTCGCCCCGATTTACAATTTGTAGTTTGTTTCTCTTCTTCCTTAGCAAGTCCGCAACGACGCTAAATCCACGCTCAACTAGATACGAAGAAGGAAATGAAATAAGTAGCTTCCTCACTACAGACCACAATCTTGGGTAGAAGCGTGAGATATCGCGTTGCAGCCAGAAGGTTCTGTATCCAAGTTTAAATTTTGACTTGAGCTCTTCATTGGCCTGCAGCTCTAGCAACTCTTCCTGCAATTGTAGTCCTGCATTCTCAACCGCAGAGAAAGGGTTTATGACCCAATCTGGAACCTCCAGAGAAAGGATATCCTGGAACCGTTCGATGAAGTCTTGGTGAAGCGACTATCTAGAGTCGCTTCACCAAGACTTCACCTTCATCTTCACCACCATCCAACGTCAAACATGTACTTTACTCAGCAGAATTATTTGGCGTCCCTTTAGCTCCGCAGGAGGGCGCTAGCGCCCCCAGGCTTACCAATGTCCCCCAGGATTACCAGCGCCCCCCAAGTGCCTTTTTCGGCTCCAGCGCCCCCCAAAGACTTTCCAGCGCCCACAGGGCGGGCGCTAGCGCCCCCCTTGGGAAACACTGCCCTAGGGGATATAGGCTGCCAGGCGAAAAATGACAAACAAAACTGACCAGTAAGAAAACGGGGGGCTGGCGCCTGGGAAGAGTCTCCACGGGGCCTCGCGCCAAACGCATGAGAATAGCTGCTGTAAACTACTACTGGTCTTTTATCAGACGTGATTTTAACCTTGTCAGATCTTAAGATCGATCTTAGATTCGGAGGATCTTTGAATGCAATCAATTTACCAAAATTCTTCGCTAACTTCTGAATCTTCTCACCTATACTAGGATAGTAGGAATACAAAGTGCTTTCGTAGTTTCATCTCTTTCGTTCCTCGTTCTTATGCCATGATTTAGGTGCTTCTCCAGTCTTTTCTTTATGCAGGCCTCAATGAGACGCTTGGGGTAGTCATTCAGCAGTAGTGCTCTTTGTATGTATCAAATTTCATCCTTCAACAATTCTTTATCGCAAAGATTAACTGCTCTGTGTACCATTCCTGTTATAATTCCTCTTTTTACGCTCATTGGGTGGTTTGAAAGGAAACTGAGGTATCTATCTGAATTTGTGGGTTTTTCAAAGAACCTTGGTCTTTAGATGATTGTCAGCCCTCATTACTAAGGCGTTCAGGAATGGTAGTCGTCCATTTTCTTCTCTTTCCATTGTAAATGTGATGTCCTCTGGAAAAAGACTTTTTAAGTGGTCAAGGAGAGCTGTCTCTTTTCCTCCCTTGATAATGACAAAAATGTCATCTACGTACCGCTTGAAAATCTTTAAATCTTACATTCAGATATTAATTGGAAAAGCTTTCTCTTCCAAATGTTCCATGAATAATTCAGCAATAATTGGGGAAAGGGAACTTCCAATCTGAGCTCCCTTAACTTGTGCAAAATAACTTCCGTTCCATTGGAAGTAGTTTCCTTCTTTCATACAAAGTTTGACCATCTGCGTTAGATGGCAAGGGTTCATTTTGGTTCTTTCTTTCAAGGTCTCATCTTGTTGTGCTTTTCACGGATTTTGTCCCGTTGCTTTCTGTACGTGATGGTTCTATAAGTAGACTGACACGGTCTCCCTACCAACGAATGGATGAGAGTAGTTATTGGAAGATCATGGTCAGAACACAACGTATGGTTTCTCGAATATTTCGGAACGCTCGAGTTCCGTCTTCAGCGATAGGTTCAAAGGTGGTCGATATTTGTGGTTGGTAAGACAGTTTGCTATAGAGGATCAGATTGTGTCAGCTCTCAACCGTTCTTCATTTCCGATTCCGTTTTCTACTCTGCTAATGAGGTCTAAATACTCTACTTTTGGTGGAGTGGGTAAGAAATTTAATCCTTTTCCAAGAACTCTTTTTTGGCAATGGTCAGAGGTCTACTGCTTAGGTTAACTACAATGTTGTCAAGGTCCGGAGTAAACCTCTCTGTTGCACTTCTTCGTCGATTTTGTCTAGTGAATTCCCATGTTTTGTTGATTGTGTGTATTGACACGGACTTTTCCCCGTTGATAACGCTTTATTCAACTTGAAAAAAGCGGAGCTTTCAGGTCGATCTTGACCCGTCGTCAGCGCATGAAAAGAAAAGAAAAAGAAAAATGGCACAAAAGAGAAAGGTAGTCGTGTGAGCACATGCCGTGGATTGGTGCCGAGGAAGCACACCTCCGCTTAACCGCCAGTGTGGGAACACTTTCGGTCAACCTTGACCGTCCAGCGGTTAAATTTACCCTTTCGAAGACCGCGTAGGCCTTGCATTATGTCGAATCTGAAACTCTTGACTGGAAGGCGGACAAAGTTTGCCGATCTGGATGCCCACTTTGATCGCATGATTGAATTATACCAGAAAGATGCGCAGTCGAAAGCCGCTCGTAGTTCATCGTCTGATAAAACATTGGCGTTCTCAAGCGTAACTTTCTCACGGTGAAGTCAAGTTTTGGTAGCAGAACTAAAGGAAAGAAATGGATTAATTCGGAAAGACATACGAAGAGACGATTAAGTTACTTTCGACGGGACATACTGTCCCAGTGCTCTGTCAGCTTTAAGCATTTCCAACAGTCGACGTTCCTCCGTTGCAAGATCTCTTAGTTGTGCAGATGGGTGCACTGTACCTGAAACTTCGCAATCCAAACGCAGAAGCAGAAGTGGACTTGACGAAGCATTCATTCGTTCCAACACTGCATCGTTGAAAAGGAAAAGGGGGCAACGTCTCTATGAACCTCTCACGGCAGAGGTGCATCCACAGACTGAGGGATAAGTAGTTGCAAATCCGGTGGCGATATCGGTCATGTTTGCTCTAACAGCCTCGAGGCTGGGGTTACAAGAAACAATTTATGATGAAATCAGTGCGTACACGGCAGCACAAGACATACGTACCAATTGTGGACGAAGCACACGCGTCTGAAGACAAATAGGAAGTCCTTTTCTGCTTTTCTTTTGTTTCTTTTTTCGTCACTACTTTGCTTTTCTTTTCTTTTGTAAACCTCGTTGTCGAGATTTCGTTGTGTGCTTTATTATTATACCTGGCCTTTGAACCTTCCGCACTACGGCCTCGAGGCTGTTAGAGCAAACATGACCGATATCGCCACAGGACTTGCAACTACTTTTCCCTCAGTCTGCGGGTGCACCTCTGCCGTGAGAGGTTCATAGAGACGCTGCCCCCTTTGCCTTTCCAACGGTGTAGTGTTCTACACGGCCCGGTCAAGGTTGACCAAAAGTGTTCTATGTAACAGGAAGTGAATCTGCCTGTAGATGATGGCCGGTGTAGCAAAAAGGATTCCCGCTGTGGACTGCCGCTCCCACGTTTGCGATGGCTGTCACCGGAACGACGCCGAAAGCGGCAACTGGGTGCGCCTCTGACAGCATCATCCATCATCAGTTGACCATCCGGTGAGGGATGCACCTGGAAGCACAACTTACCTGGTGTGACGTCGAACACCCACCCAGCGCACGACAATATATAAGCGGGAGGGGGGTTCCGTGACTGGGGGGGCGTTCGGTGTGTAATAAACGTGTACTGTGTTCGTCAAGCAATTTTACACCTACACTGGCGGTTTACCGGAGGTGTTCTTCGTCGAAGACCAATCCGCGGCATGTGTTCACACGACTGCCTTTCTCTTTTTTGCAATTTTTCTTGTTTTCTTTCCATGCGCTGACGACGGGTCAAGATCGACCCGAAAGTTCCGCTTTTTTCAAGTTGAATAAAGCGTTATCAAAGGGGAAAAGTCCGTGTCAACACAATCTACAATGCTAATCGCCCCCGTTACAAGAAACAATTTATGATGGTTCCCATGTTTTCGAACAAACCAATCGGTTGAATTTATTTTCTAGACATTCCTGATAAGCATCGTATATGAAATCAAGTGTGGGTGCTCAGCCTCATACGTAGGTGAAACGGGGAATACGCTACGCCACACATTCCTGCCCTAAATGACTTTGGTGGATCCCAGACCATCTAACATGGTTTGCTAGTTCCTTGAGCAGATCTTCTTCAAGAATTGTTCCAAGAAGTTCTTCCTGTTTTTAATAGCTTGACTAAGAATTGCCATTTGCTTACGTCTTTGTCTGATCGTATTCCTTAGTAAAGATAAACCAGCCTCCTTCAGGATCTTATCCGTTCTTCTCTCTCTCTCTCTCTCGCTCTCTCTTTTGAGCCGTTTTTAAACGGAACGATTTTGGAAGGATACCCAAATCCCGGTAATTTTTCAGAAAGTGGAACTTCCTTGTTGTCCTTTCAAGTTCAAGTACCGCCATTTCCAAGTTTCTTGACCAGAGCTTGTGCATCGTGTGCCATGTGCCATCTAACATAGATGGTCAAACCTTGTATGAAAGAAGGAATCTACTTCCAATGGAACGGGAGTTATTTTGGACAAGTTAAGGGAGGCCTGCTTGGAAGCCCTCTTTCCCTAATTATTGCTGAAATATTCGTGGAACATTTGGAAGAAAGAGCTCTTCCAAATTAGCATCTCAGTATATGATTTAAAGCTTTTCAAGCGGTACGTAGATGACATTTTTGTCATTATCAAGGCAGGAAAGGAGACAGCTCCCTTGACCACTTAAATAGCATTTTCCCAGAGAACATCACATTTACAATGGAAAGAGAAGAAAACGGAAGACTACCATTCCTGGACGCCTTAGTAATGAGGGCCGACAATCATCTAAAGACCAAGGTTTTTTGTAAAACCCAAAAATTCAGATAGATACCTCAATTCCCTTTCAAACCACCCAATGAGCGTAAAAAGAGGAATTATAACAGGAATGGTAGACAGAGCAGTTAATCTTTGCGACAAAGAATTCTTGAAGGATGAAATTTGATACATACAAAGAGCACTACTGCTGAATGACTACCCCAAGCGTCTCATTGAGGCCTGCGTAAAGGAATGACTGGAGAAGCACCTAAATCATGGCATAAGAACGTTAAACGGAAGAGATGAGACTGCGAAAGCGCTTTGTATTCCATACTACCCTGGTATAGGTGAGAAGATTCGGAAGCTAGCGAAGAATTTTGGTATATTGATTGCGTTCAAAAGTCCTCTGAATCTAAGATCGATCTTAAGATCTGACAAAATCAAAATCACGCTGATAAAAGACCAGGAGTAGTTTATAGTATTAAGTTGCCTGTGGGGCAAGCACGATACATTGGCGAAACTGGACACACGGTGCAACACAGGCTGAGACAACACAAAATGGCACTGACTAGATACAAGAGTGCAGAGAGAAGACAGAGGGGTGAAACGGTAAGATCGAGAGGACGATCGCAAGAAAAGGACCCATTAAAGATCACGGAGGAAGCAGTCAGTGCCTCAGACACGTTAGAGCACTTAATAGGTTGTCCGCAGGCAAGCAATCGAATGAGTGTTTCCATATTGAAACATGAACGGGATTTCAATATTAGGAAAATCAAAGAAGCATTTCACATTCGCCCCAACGTTTGTATTAACAGAGATGGAGGAACTGAAATTAGCAACATCTGGTCCATCGTGACGATAAGAAAACGGACTGTGCGTTTGATTCACAAAACCCGCAAATTGAAACAACAAGCATATGAAAATACTCGTAAGAGTGCATCGGACAAACAAGATCACTTTAAAGTCCAAGCGGTTCCATCAGGTGAAAGAAGATAGGAAGTTTAAAGAATCCGATGGCTTTTCGGTTTAAAATACTTTAAGGCCCCATGTTTTTCAACATTTTCATTTGTGGTAGATACAGACAGATGAACCGCCTGCGTTGAGAAGCGCCGAGGACTGTACCAAGATAGGTCTCGAAAGCTACGCTAAAGGAATAAAATCTTTTTAACGGGTATTTTGCCCCTTTTATTCCTTTGATACAAAGAATAGCTGTGTGGAATATTTTCTCCGCTGAAGATTGGACACCAGTAGTCTGCAAAAGTTACGGACTTTAGTAAAGTCTAGTAAAGTGGTGTGACGTAGTAGCATTACAATGGTAATTACGCCGTCACGAAGGACCTACCCAGCGTTCAATATGATTATGGCTACCTTTAAAACTTTTTTCTTAATGGGACATCAATTTCCTGTGCGTTGTTATCCCATTTTTACAGATTTATGAGAAATAAGAAAAGATACGGTATCCTTGTTCAACAAGCTTTAATTGGCGAAGCTTTCGGAACGTACGTGTTCCGTCATCAGCGCGATTCAGAGTGTTTTACAGATTATCTCATTCAGGTGTGGATTCATAACAAAGCTTCAATGTTGAACTCCACCGTTAAGAAGAAAAGACACTCGATTTTCAACCGGATTATCCCGTTCAAAGAAATACACTTGTTGATAACGATGCATTTAACGTTTTGCTTTCGTCCCCAACCTTAAACTACGTTGGGTCCGCAGGCTCCTTCGTTGGACCAACCAGGCTAGTGACACCAACTATCAGATGTAACCTTGATCCATCCAGCGTCTATCTCTCGTCCAGTTAGTCATGCAGAAGAGCAGGGATCTCTTTGGCCGACCGCGGCAGTGACAGAACGACAAATGAAAGCGCATCTATTCTGGTAGTAGCGGTCGATGTTTTGATATGATCGTGCGTATCAAGGTTCTACCCGAAAGCTGCTATCATTAGCTCCGTAGATGGAACGGTGATGGATATAGACTCAGCGATTAACAGACAGGTCTCCCGCGGTGGCACTGGACCAGTGTCGACCCGAAAGCTATGCATACGTCTACTTCGTTTTGAACATCAGTAGATGTAAAGTGTCAATGGGTTATCTATTAAAAGTCGTATTAATTAGATCGGACACGTATAGTAACAATAATAATAGTAATAATAATAATGCCAAAGTTGAAAGCATTGAAGGATGAATTGTTAGTAACAAACCGCTTCGTTACGATGAAATGAAGAGACAGATTCCCTGTTTTGTACGCTTCAATAAGCGAAGCTTTCGAAATGTTGTTCCGTCGTACAGCGCAGATCGTAAGCGAACTTACAAACAGAACATGGAATCAATCTCTTCATTTTTGTCAAAGTTAATAACATGGCATCAGCTGGGAGTTCTATGGTGTGGTTAACTTCCATCAGTTTAAGAGTTCCTGAATAATCCAAACAAGAATGGAAACGGTCATCTTATTAAAACTTTGAGTTGAACATTCTTTTGGCCTACTAAAGGCCTAATTCAAAGCAGCCATTATTGACTATTTATTCCTTTGTAACTGGACAATGAACAATAGTTTTGTTTCATAATAGTTAATGAGGTAAAAATTAGACGAAGACTTTCATGATTCCTTTACGATTCATTTGTAAAACGCACATATTTCGATGTTTGTGATTCGAAACAAAACTTGTGAGCTTCACGAAAACTGAAGCACGTGCTTTCTGTTACCCAACTTCAAAGTACGGTTCTTGAACGGGCTGATCAGGCATAAAAACCAGTTCATCTGGTCCAGTCAGGCGAATACAAGCATTCTCAGACTTGTCCAAGGGAATGGTAATGGAAGAGGGGTAAAATTTCTGGTTGAAGTTCGATTCCTTCGTGGCGATCAGCGTGCTCGAGGTTGTACGTCCAAAACAGTGACCAGAAGGCACGAATTCGGAAGAGCACAGCGGAATTTTTCTAGCATAGGTCACCTTCTTCTCCGTGCAGCCCATCACTTCCCCCGGCTGACCTTTCTCCATTGTCGTGGGCCCAAACATTTCGAACTGCCGATTTCCACCGCAAACCGAGGGAGGTAGAGCAAAACTGGTAGTTGAACTGCAGACAATGGGCCTCGTATAGGAGGCTGGCATAGTCAGGGCAGAACCTGGCACTAACTGATGCGCCGCTACTCCGCAGTTACCGTCTGGCGCGAAAGGTAAACCCATACGATCTTGAATGCGGACAACCATTTCGTCAGAAAGTGGTCTGTCTCTTAAGTAAGATTCAGAGACCAGGATCTTGTTGGCAGTTGGCCCAGCTGAGTACGCATCTGATGCGAAATGCATCCGATTAGAATCAGCACACCAAGCAGAGGGACCTGCAGGCGCAATCGGTTGCAACGGTGGGTACTGCTGCTCGTGGGAAACTTCGCTTGGGGCAGGATTTAAGTAGTCTCGCTCTTGACCCATTTGCATATGCACAATGTTTTGGTCAACAGAGTGGAAGCAAATTGCATCGGACGGATCTTTCACGTCTACGGACGGGGTTCTCAAGAAATTTTCAAGGTACTGCAGTTGAGTTTGCTGCGCTAAACGACCTCTTTGCACTACTTCGCTGGAGGCAATGTTTGGTAATAATTTTATATTGGACGTCAACCTGTCATGCTCGGAAGCCTGATTGCCTGACGATAAATCCATCGTAGACGTCTGTAGCGTGAATGTCGATGGAGGTCGCTGTTCAAGTAATTTTATAAGGAGACTCTTGTTGTCCCTGGCTTGACGAAAGCACTGGGATTTTTCCTGTTCACTTGTGATGCAACTGCTTTTGCACGTAACAGAGCTTACAACTGACGAAGGATTCGAGATCGCGTGTATCCCATAAGGCTTCGCTTTATCACGAAGGGTACTTGATCGTCTTTTTCCGAGGGAGACTTCTGACGCCATTCCAGGAATGCAAACATGATTCACTGTCCCTTGATCGCCTCCAGACATGTATCCATCGTGCTAAATGTACTTTAAGTACAAAGTTTGCGTTGGTCCCCTAAGTACCTGAACCATAGGCTTGAAAGTGCGACTTCCAAGCGAGAAATCACCAGTTCCGTTCCCTTCAGACGATGGTAGCACTTCCAGACCGCTGCTAATCACTGGCGTTGTTTGGCTGGCACATAAATTCGTGCCGCTTGGTTCTATTTCCTGATTCAGCAGATGGCGTAGAATCGCGTGCTGGCATCTATTATGGATGCTTGGAGTCCCGGCGTGTACATTAGCTTGGAAGTTGGATTGTTTTAGAATTTTGCTGGCTTCGTCCATCGTCTGGTTCACGATTTCTCTTCGGAACACCATCTCTGAGCTTTGAATCTGCTGTCCACTACTTCTTTGAATTAGTTTGACGCCACATTCGGTTGCAAAATTGCTTTTAGTAGGTTTGACAGTCATTGATTCAGGTACAGCGTCAGCTACGTTGTTAAAGGATACAAATGCATCACTTATACTTGCTCTGCCGTATCCCGAGGTCTCCTTAGATCTGTACTGAAGGTCGTCAGAGTTTGCTCGTGCGTTTGGCTTCAGAATTATGCTACCATTGTCTTGGTGCTTGTTGACCCTGGCAAGAAAAGTAAGTAATGAGGCAAGTAAGTCAGATACTTTTTACGATGCTGACGGCGGGCGAGGAAGCCATCAAAGGATTTACTTATAAGACTTCGACTAGAGGTAACTGGTCCATCAAAATGGTCTGCCTCTATGACAAAAGACAAAACTGTATGCCATTGAAATAACCCGCTTGAATCTGAATTAATGTCACGATCTTTAATCATCACGAGTTAAACTATTTTTTGTTCATCCCTCTTTTTAACGTTCAATTCCACAGAATTCAAAACTTACAGAAATGCATTAAATTCAAGTTGCACCATGGGCCTAGCAGGACCATCATCACCTTTCGTAACTCCATAACCCTCCGACAAAATGCTTTCGCTACTGAGCCGACTAAGGGCACCAAAGACGAGCCACTCTTTGCCGTAAAATATTGGATGCATTAGTCGTAGCTGCGAAAGCGATCCAATGCCATTCTCATAAACTAAAAGGCGCACGATTGACATGTTTCCTGAAATTGTTTCCACCGCAGCATTATGACTATTTGTTACCTTCTTGAATGTGCTTAGTTAGCAGCTGCCTGCTTTCTTCATCTGCGCACAGATCAGTCAACTTGCGCCGCATATGCTCTTCTGCTAATTCCTCCTGAGGTATAAACTGAACTTTGTCGCTGAAACGTATTCTGCTTTCAAATGATTCTCATGGAAAAAGCAAATGATCTTGCAATGATTTCCCGGTTCCTTTCAAGAAAAGAATGCATGCAGAACAGTCCATCAGTGGCATCAAAAAATAAGCGATTTAAGTGCAACAGATGCGTGGCATAACGAGTAATGTTGATGCAGATGCGGGTTCCATAAAGTATCCGCGTAGTATTTCTCACCAGCAGGGATGATTTCAAACTGAGTATTTATCATAGCTTACTGTTTGCGTCAATTCTCTTTTCATACCTCTCAGAGTAGGCAAGTATTGTGCCATCTATGGAGCAGTAGAAGGTAACCTTCTGTGGTAATGAGGATGTAGATGCGAAGGGCCGCACTGCACATTTGGCTTTGTTATCACAATCGGCACTCAAGTGATGGTTTGCTACCAGTTCGTATTCTTCGCAACGTCGGACAATGCACACCAAACATGAATGCGAGAGAGCTAAAACTACATCTTCATACAGTAGCACATACTGGATGTTTAAAAAGAGCTTTGTCATCATGTCAAAACTACTGTTGAAAATGGACTGTCCCATACGGCCTTGCGGTAATGTCCTCTGATTTCAACGGCAGTTAAACCTGTTCATTGTCTTGCAAAATGCAATGTGATCAACGAGAATTCATAATGTGAGCATTAACGTGAGCAGACGTGCCATAGCTTTCCGAGCACCATTACTCCGTCCTTGGCGAATCGGCAATCGCTGATAACGGGCAAATCTATTGTGAAAACAGCGGAACTTCTGCTCACGCTAAAGGTGCATCACGACGTTTCGCTGATTATGTTGCATTTTTAAGGTGATAAAGCAGTTTAACAACCATTGAAAGCTGAAGACCAATAAGGCACTATGTCCAATTAACATGCCGCACACATTGACTTATCATATCACAGTCGTCGTGATCGGGAGGGATATCTGGCTGCTCTGAAACTGAAAGCGAGAAAACTGTTCCGCAGGAGGTTAGAAGCAGCTTTTATTAACTATGAAGTGAGAGGAATACGGAGCTTAAAAGCCAATCTCATTTCATAATAAAAGCTGCTTTTAGCAAGTCGCTGGACAGTTTGTTCACTTTCAACTTCAGAACTGGCAAACATGCTATGATCATGACTTGTTCCGTTACAAAAGACCCAGCATTCAGATACAGTACCGCACATGTACTTGTACACAAAATTTTGCCTTTGCGGATAGGGGAGCTTACCGTTTGGTGGACTGTAAGGTGCGAATCCGTTATCCGCTGTGTTATAACTTGCCGAATATTTAATCTGCGTTGCTGACACCCGCATCCAATGTTGTCCAGTTGGCTGCTTGCTCTCCTTGGGAAATGCAATTGGTGAGGATGCTGAGGTAGGTGAATCAAGACTAGCGTTTTGGCCAACCACGAAACGGCAGTTGAAAACGTGACTTTGTCGAGCATTGTGAGACGATCGGTTTGGAAGCGCGTTAAAAAACGTTATGCCTTAAAAAATCTGTGAAAGTATTCGACGGTATACTTGTTCGCTTACCCAGCGGATCAGGGAGAAGCCTTTCAAAATGCTCCTGGTCGGCTGCATCGATGAGATTAAATATAGACTTCTGCAGGAAATCCGCTTTGCCCACATGAAGGTAATTGCTTACGTTGTCTGATACGAACTCAACCAAGCCTTCCGAATTGAGTACAAAGAAGAAACTGTTTAACGCGCCCAACAGCAAGGGACCAATTTCTGATGCACTGAAGCCTGGCGCCGTCGACGACACATCCTGATGCTGAATAGCACTGCTATCTAAACAATCGTTGAAGGCCTAAAGAGCATATTCAATCAGAATTATAAAAAACTTCTCTCTCTTTCTCGGTGCCACTGGGTGATCATCTCCTGAACGACGTGCTGGTTAGGCGACTGAGCTGCCAAACCGCTAATGTCCGCTTGAATTAGATTTTCTTGCAACAACTCGACCAAATCGACGAAGTAGTGGGTTTTCTTCTCCTCAATGGCCATCGCAGGCTCCTTCGAGTGGCACATTTCACTGCTACGAGGAATTATCGCTGGGGATTGCGACGCAGTGAAGTCATTCAGCAGGTCGGATGAAAATAGAGTAGCCGGCGGCAACGGAGATCCAGGAAGAGAGGAAGCTCTTTCCGTATCATTCGTTCTTGCTTGTCCTTGAGTTCTGAAAGGTAGCAGTTAATTTCATTGACACAGCTTAAGGGTGAGGTCTTCTGGTGTGCCACATTCCGTTACGCCCCCAGACGTACATGGAAATCTACCAACGGAACTGTTAGCCGCCTACCAAAAGAAACTATTCGTCCTGCTGCTAAATGCGCATTGATTAAGCGGTCTCAAATTGTACATTACCCTGCTGAAATGTTGGATGGACAATGTGCAGGCGACAGCTGGGCAAAAATATCGTCCACCAGGGATGGCTGTTTCATGGCATTGTATACGGTATGTTCAGAGAAGATCTGATAGCCACAGCAGGATCGCCATATCCTGAAGCAGCAGGTAAACTTGAAGCAGCGTTTTGGTCATAATGATCTGTGCGTAGCAAATGCGTTTGAAAGAACGTAGTCGACACTTTTTGGTAAAAGAAGGACCTGATACGCTGCACCTTAGTGCAAAAGGAAGGCAAAAATTGGTCAATACCGTCGTTTCAGAAGACGCAACACCGACAGAAGCATTCGTCTCTTGTTTGAAATGTGACCCAGTAACCAACTATGATTTGTGCTAGTGCAATTGACGCCCAGCGGCAACAACCTAAATAAGTTCGGTTTGGTCAACGAGTGCCTGCATCCGTGTGGTTGCTTCTATCACCTGTGTTAACACTGACCTAGTGAGACTGTTTGACGAGTCAGAATTGTGCAATTGTCAAGAGCCGCCAGTTTCGGGCTGCCATGTTCGGCACTCTTTGCCGCCCTCTCTCCAATGATGCTGCATGCTGTTATTGTTCCAACATATGTTCAACCTTTACGCTGGCAGATATTCACTTACAGAGTCGATACTTACTGTACTTAATTCAGCTGTACCTTAATCGTTTTCATACTTCTAAAGTAACAGTTTAGAGGCGAACACAAGGCGACAATACGGCATTGCGCGAAAGCTATTCCAAATTATCACCTTGATGGTGACAAACCAATTTTAACCTGCGATTTCGTTCGGCTATCAAGAAAAGAAAGTAGCGATGAATGCCACCCACGCAGTTGTTCCGCTAAGTTCGCAATTAGCTCAAATGATACATCACAGCTGTCCGACTTGCGTGACCGCCAGTGCCGTCCTTAGCCATTGCTCACACTTAGTAAGAAGTATGCATCAAATGGAAGCAAATCTAAAATCAACGAGATTTTTCCGCTGTTAGCGCTGCCAGGTGAAATTAGAGTACTGGGTCGCAGTCCCTGCGAATGCGCACAAAAAGTTCTGCCTGAAAGTGAAGACGTCGAAAACGCATGTGCGAAATTAAACTTTCCAGCGACGGCCGACGCAGTTTGCCGTTCTTGACACAGAATGATGGCAATTGTTTTAAAAGTTTAAGCAAAATTGCCCATTTCATATGTCATCCATTTTCGGCTCGCACATTATTGCGAAAGGATGTTCAATTTTGATTTTCCTACGGTCAGCCCGCTTTTGAGTTTCGCCGGAACCCTTACAGGTCTTGGGGGCTACGTGTGGGAACCTCCATGACAAACGGGTTCAACCTACGAATGGAAAATGGAGGCTCAAAAAAGACCACTTGTTTAATTCCAATTGACATTATTGAAAATGGGGTGTCTTGTAAATTGACATTATTATCAAATCGCAATAGCATCACGCAAAAATTGAAATAGTCCCATGAGTAGTTTGAGTACCGTAAAGATTATGTGAAGTGCCAAAATGGTACTCAGTTCAGCTTGCAAAACCTGGCTGTCGGTTCGACGGATGGAGGAGACCTCGTTGGAACTAAAGGCGAAAGCAGTATTCAGCAGGGCAAAGTAAATTCGGGAAGTGCATATTTGTATTTGTAACGATACTCTCTGTATCTCCGTCATGCCGATCTTAATAAAAATATGTATCGCACAAGCAGTTTATTAGGATTTCGCAAACAGCACGGTCCTAATGAACCCTTTTCGGCTTAGTTTAGAATACTGGCAATTTAGCAGCTTGATAGCAAACCCAGTCATGAACATGACCCTTCGAATTGGTTCCAAGAAACTTCCAGCAACTACAGCGAGCGACAAGAGAAATCATAAAGAATTGAGCACATGTACGAAGACAAAATTCACAGCTGCAGATGGTAAAGTATGGTAGAGCACCCTGACAGCTGCGAACATTGTACCACGTTCGCCAGTCCGGATTCAGAACGGCTCTGACATTTTTTGGATAGCGCTGAGGTAAAAGGGATTATAGACAGTGTCAGTGCAAATATGAGACAACCGTGATGTTGGAAATTCTATTATATGTTCGCTGAAGAGCCTGTTCAGAATTGCTCCGATGACTAGTTTGAAACGTGTCCTCTTATTTGATAGCAAATGTTCCTTCCATCGTTAGCAACATCTGCTCGCTTGCTGACAGAATCTGCCGTTGATCAATGGCATTAAGCTTCTCAGTAATTATGAACTGATCTTACTTTTTTCACAAATGTACATATCGTTATCCGGACGCAACTTCGCTAAAAATTAGTCTTTTTAACTGGATAGATTTCACAAACTTATTTTTCCATGGATATTTTCCGCAAGCATTTAAATTGTTTTATTGATGTAAATCAAGAATTATAAAATGCGTAAGTTTCGCGTCTGAAGCCGACTCGCTACCGACGTAGCTGCCTGGTCGGATCTACGGACCTGCAAGCCCCGTTCCCTCGACCAACCACCGCAGTTTTCAAGCCTACTGCTGATCCTTGACCCCACCCAATTAATTATCCAGCTTTACTATACTACTTGAAGCACTAATATGAATATCGAATGCGTCATGACGGGAAGATGGTCACTTGCTGAAGCTTTGTCACGACTTGCATTCGTTTCGTTATCCTGAAATACACAAGCCTTATGTAGTTTGCTGAAGACAAACCAGGCGGTTTCCAAAGAACTGTGAATACCTTTACTTCGTTAAACCTGTTTAAAGCATTTTGTTCAGCTGTCTGATCTCATCGCGGATTTTCTCATGATAAAGATTAGGAAATCTCACCATGGCTCATCTTTACCAAAATGAACAGAATAGACAACTTTAGAATAAAAGAGAATAAAACGACACAAGAACGCTGTAATGCAACACTAAGAAGATGCAGTAGTGAATAGACGTCAGTCACAAAGCAGTGAAGGCTTCGGTCAAGATCACGAAAGCATCGATAAGTGCCCCGACAATCCTGGACTACATGCTCTTATCTTGATGAATATTTCAACACTCAATAACTGCGTTATGAATCAGTGTTCACCAAAGACCAAAGAGACGTTGCATTGGGTTTGTGCGAAATATTAATAAGTTCAATAATGTGCGCCCAAAGTTAGGTGATCGTAACTCCTTTGAAAAGAACTGCGTCACGCTAAACAGTGTTTCTCATGTAGGCGGCATGAAATTTTAAGACGGTGGTAAAGGGAGCCATAGAAGGCCGGGGGAGCAATGGAAAATTGGTGAGGACGATGAAAAAGCATCTTGAGAAGGGCGAGGAAGTCTGATTCAGGCTCATGTGCATTATGTAGTTAAAAATGCGTAGAAATACCAATATTCCTTGTATCACTGGCGCAAGTGCTCCTGGCAGATGAAGTAATTTCTTCGGGCAAGATGACACTGCATATCTTGCATATGGTCGCTCGTATCGACCATCTGGCTTAAGAGGGAAGCTCCTAACATATATCCTAGCCGTTAAAAGTCAATCATCGCGTTCCCATTGCCGTATTTAATCAAGCATTGTAACAGATCTTTCCGATTCAGGGTCGTAACAGATCATTCGAAAAAAGAACTCGATTACAAATAGCAAAGCTTGATGACCTGCGGCTGAATAGCATTGACAACCATAACTTAGTTTCGTTTCAACGGTATCAGGCTTCCTATTAATCATTAGTGCTATAATTTATTCACTGAGTAAAATTTTTTATATAGATGGGATGAGGTCTTGAATTTCCACTAGCCCTTTATTACTGTAACTTCTCGTACATGTGCAACGTGACAGCAAGGCAGTAAAGCAGGTAAGGCTAAGGTCGTCTAAGGCCACCATTTTCCGCAGGTCGTTAGAGGTACGATCAAGGCAAGAGATGACTGCGGCGTCTAGGAAGCAATAGGAACGCTTACAGGAGTGGTGACGCGAAAGGGCTTGAGAAACACTGAGATAAAATGAGCATCATTACAGATTACTCACTCCCGCAAAAGATAGGACGAAAACCTGCAGAATGGCAGTCCAAAAATGCAGGAAGAAGTTTTCGACCTGACACGCACTTGCATACATCTATTCCAGCACGAATGCACTCGGAATCGAGAGTATGCAGCTTGCTGATTTCTGAAGTATGTAGTTTTGCAGCAGGATTGGTTTCTTCCCGTTAATCACAGCTAAGCATTTTATTTTAAGTTTCCGGTGTACAACAACATAATTCTGTCATGATTGTTTCACCAGATCTATGGAAACTCTGGAGTAATCCCTTATGGTAAGACAACAAATAGTCAGGAGCATACTTTGCACAAGCTACTCTGTGAATGAGCCCATTAATCGACCATAATAAATCAGGTTTCTGGTGGTCGAACAGAATCTATTTTTCGTTAATAACTAACACACGCCAAAAAATAGCTTGGGAAGCGAAATAATAAATGGCAAAGTTATTACTGTAGAGTAGACTGGATAATAATGGAGATCACAGCGTATTGACAGACAGTCAGTGAAGTAATGAAGTACTCACTTTGCGTTTTCTTCACCTTGCCGATCTAGGGCATATATGCATTCGACATAATATCTTCGACTATTCTACAGTGGACCACCAATTGTACTTCCAGAGGTTGACATGTTCTTTTCAGATCAGCTTCTACAACTGCCTCCGAAACTTTGCTGTCAAGCGACGGTATCTGACAGCGACGAGGCTGTCTTACAATGGCATAAATCCATATCGCCGAAATAAAATTTCAGAAACCAACCGTGCACAGTACGTTTGAAAGAATACTCCTGCCCGCAAACGCTGTCGATATTTCGGAATGCCACTTTGCTAGTTAGCTTGAATCCTCAATGTATAATGCAAAGAACCAAATCTGGAGCCGTGACAACGTCAAGATGTGCAAAAGGAGCAAATAGTCGGAGCGATGAAGAAAGAAAAAGTAAAAAGGATATAGTAAAACTGCTTTACGATATGAAATGGCGGAAGGTAGAAGACCCTTTTCCTTCGGTAACAACATTTGCAAGCTATTTGATTCAGGCGATCTCAAAAGCGGACCGCACGAAGGTAGGCGAGTGGCAGAAGCAGGCGAAATGTGCAAAATAATGAACAGGAGATCACTTGTCCGATGATCTGACAAATGGCAACTTTATGGAGGTAGCTTACGAAGTCCCACCTCGTGCTGCGTACTCAGCAGACCGCACGCCATCTGACTATCACTTCTTCTAGTCAATCGCGAATGGCCTATTTCGCCAGTGTATGAAAATACAAAGGATTACCAAAAATGAATGATCAATCCTTTGCCTCTAAGCCAAGATACAATCACCGAGGCACCAACCCGCTGCCAGAAAGCTGGCAGGAAGTTGTACATTGCGAAGAAAACTTTGCTGTATAAATCTTCTTGTCGCAACTTGCGTACGCAGGGGTTAAGTGTTGACAAAAACGGTTATGGACCTCTTCATCGATCTAATGGTGTTCATGGAACAGACTGCCGCAGAAACACTTATCGCTCTGGATTTTTATCCTCCTATTCGTTACGCTCGATTTTACTCAAACAAAAGCCTACTTAAAAAAACGTCCTTTCAGTAAACCCCTTTCACTGTGCCTGCACCAGCTTGCTGCTGCTAAGTGATCACTTATCAGCTTAACTGGTACTTCATTATGCAGCTTAGCGAACATTAGCAAGCAGCGACTGATCAAAAGGAATCCCTTGAAAAACATGAAGCGGCACTACTATCTTACGGAACTGTCCTCAACCAAAGATAAAGTAAACGGATAATCGTTGAGATGGTGGTCTAAGGGCAAATAAGTGCCAATATGGCGCCAGAATTCGAAAACAGTCACAGAGGGTACCGCACGCAATGCAAACAAAAATCGCAAGCACTGCATTTTGAGATTTTGCCGCTGGCTGACACAAAATTCCAACTTTCGCTGTCCGCCATTCCATCTGTTTATTTTCGCATTAAAGTATCAATGTCGTTTCGCTCGCTCAACAGAGTGACACTCAACATAGCTACTTCGCCTTCTTCTTGGGGCGCAAATTGTTTGAATGCCCACATTTTCTCTTGCGGCAGTTGGTTGCCCGAGGTGGCAAACGAGCATAACATCTAAAACGTACAGTACAACTATCAACATTTGACCTTTTCAACATCGCAAGAAACTTTTTTCTACAGCGCAATACCTTTTCGAGCAATACAACAGCAAGTTAACACATTTATCAGTGCAAAAAGGTTTTATAGCGCGAATTAACGAGTTAGTTCCACTGTGCCTTGAACAGAATGGAAGCTTTCAGAGTATCGTAACTAACGATCATCAAGCCTCTTTAACCTCTGAAGCAACCGGTACATCTAACACAGTTTGGAATATTTGCACGTGAGTTCGACGAGCACTGCGATCCCTGTTCGGCTACGGCGAATGAACGCTCGGTCTGTTCCATTATTTTTTCACGAGACCCAAAATAGCCGCATCCAAAGGTACTCGTCCTAAGCATTTTTGGTAACGCCTCAAATTGATATGATGTTCTTGGAATCACTACACAGATTAGTTTCCCATCTCTTCAACGCAAGTGGCGGAGTAACAGCATTCAATTTACACCAAATTTAACTGACATCAGATCACGCGTCGTTTATGAAATTAGACGCGATTGCTCAATAAATTAAATTGGAGAGACGGAATTACGCATCTTTTGTTGATGGCAAAAAAGGGGATGCGCGAAAGGGAATATGCGGAGCTTTCGGATAGCTGACTTCGTTTGCTCGGATGGTCGAGCGGAGGAACTTGCGGACCCACTGACTGACTGGCCAGTCGGCACAAGCGCTGAAGACTACGCCATAAACATCAGGCTATTTTGATGCGCTACAAAATTACTTAACGTGGATTCCTTGGGAAGCAAACAAGTCCCTGTCATCGTCTGCAAACAACGGAGCCCGTCAATATAATGGAACAGAGCGCTAACTCTGTCGCCGTAGTCGAACACGGATAGCAGTACTCGTCGAACATGCGCGCAGATATCGTGTATCGTGAGAAATATCAGAAACGTAAATGCAGTTCTCTTTTTAATAACGCAAGGTAGCCATACAACAGTGAGATCAGTGAACTGCAGGCCAACCTGATTAGTCTGTCTGGGTGTCGTACAATAAATATCTGATTCCCAGAACACGCTATTAAAGCATTGCCAATGGAAACACCTGTCCATAATTAGACGCGGACGACGGAACAATAGTTCCGAAAACTCCATTATAGATTGTTTGTGTTCTTTCCAATAAAGTGCTCATGCACATGCGGGTAGAGCGCCTGCTATGTAATCATACGCTTGTTGGTAAACACTACAGGAAAGAAGCCGGTTGAAAAGCCACACGACACTGTCATTCTGTTGGAAGAAATCCTAACAACAAAGACGTACAGTGGAACCTCGATCATAACAAACTCGAAGTTAACAACTTTCGCTAATAACAATTCGCTATGGAGAACAATAGGATACAGTACGATAGAATGATGTAAAAGTCGTGAGCGTTCGAACTCTTGGGACATTTCTTTCTTCTTCTTACGCGCTGCCCTGGAATGCTGCTAGTGCTTTAGGCCTAAGCGTGACTGCTGGAACTCCGTTATCGCACTAATATGCAATGTTTCTCGCGTGCGACTAAGAAATGCGGATGGAATTTGAGCATCCGTTATCGTACTAAACACGAGATTACTCAGAAACACACACGAATCACAAAATTTTTGGACAAAGATTAATTTTTGCTCGCGCTGTTATAGTCAATTTGAACTCGGCAGTCATACAGCCAAGTTTCTTTAAAGAATGAAGCTTAAAGTACATGAAAATCGGGACAATGTTATAGGGTAAACAGACTCTCGATTATAACAAAAATTCCCAGTTAACAACTACCCTCTGGCAAGTATTGTTGTTACCATCGAGGTTCCACTGCATATGAATAATTCATTTGATAATAGCAGCTTGACTTTATGTTGGACTCTGTTGTTATTTACAAAATGAGGCTATCCATCCTACCACTTCACTGCAGTGAACACGGCTAGGCTGTACTACAGAAACAATTACTCACTATCTGTACCTTGTTCTGAAAATCATGTGATTTCATCATAACGCAAGAACTTTAATATTTAACTACGACACAAGAAATCGCATCTTCGAAATGACTACGTTTGGAACAGTTTCGCTGCATCGACACTAGGACAAAATAGATAGTGACACTGAAGAATAACCGCAGTCAGCAACTATTTCGAAATAAAGATATACGTTCAAAGAAAGGTGGCAAATATTCAACTTCGAATACCGCGGCTGACCTAGCTGTTTTCCCATAGCCAAATTGTACGCTGACAGAACAACTTTCACTTACTTTCGACAAATCATTTTTTCACAGTTGTACTTCGAAGCCAACTGACGCAAGCTTGGCTCGATTATACCCCCTCGTAGACGAAGAACCAAGTGCAGAGTGGATTCTGCAAACAAGTGCCTTCAGTTTAACAACAAAGAAGTACGTTACCTTTCTGTATGTTGTAATCAGACAGCGTTCGTCCATCTTCCAACTGTTTACCAGCAAAAATCAGTCGCTGTTGATCAGGAGGAATACCTATTTATGAAATGCTCAAAAACGTCGACCAATTTAAACATACCCTCCTTGTCTTGAATCTTCGTCTTCACATTTTCAATCGTGTCAGATGGTTCCACTTCCAAAGTGATTGTCTTTCCGGTTAGCGTTTTAACAAATATCTGCATCTAAAACCCAATTGTAGTATACCTCGGATTATTCCCAAGACGAATGTAAGTGCAGTCAAGCCAGCGTAGGGCACAACTCATAAATTAAGTATAAACGAAGCGCTCTAAAATAAGCCTGGCGTGACTACGGTGAAAAAGGAAATTGTTTTCAATATTAATAATGACAATACTCTATCTCACATTTCCAGCTGAATGGATTATGTTTCTTGCGAAACGTCTAACAAACCGTTTCTTCAAGGGGGAGCTCCAGCGGAGGGGCGCTGCGAGATTTCAACGGGGTGATTACAGAACTGCAGGAGCACAAAGGGTCGGTGAAGAACTACGGGGAGTCACCGCTCTCATGTGCTTCGTTGTTCGGTGTCATGTTATCTGTGCACAACATGGAACAAACGATAAAGCTATCTAGCGCTGACCTGAAGATATGCAAAACTCCGAACATACTGTTAACAAAATCAAAAATGACGGAGGAAAGAGAGGGACGCTCAGCACACTGTCGCCGACGACCCCTGCTTCTCTTCCTGCCGTTTTCGTTGTAGGGAGTAATGAGGGGTAATCACCAGTCTTACTTTGAGAAGCACTACTCTAACCTGAGATGAAGACATTAGTAACCATTAGACGCTGAACTAGTTCGCTTTGAAATCTAAGTTGCACTTCGCTCCTGATATTACTAAATACAAGTTAATAAAAACGGCGGAACGTCGTCAGGAGGGAAGCATGTTGCAAAACTCCCAACATTCTACTAGCTTATAAGCCAAAATTCGCAATTCAAAAAACAAACATGCAAAGATTCAACTACCTTTTACTCTTCACCAACAAGCACAACAAGTCACAAGACACAGTAATCCAGTACTAATTATATTGATGCGCAAGTTTTTTCGTCATTAGAAAGCCAAGAAGCCTGCAAATAAGATTACTACTGTTCAAACTTTCTCAGTAATGTAACCATAAAAGTAGTGCAAGAAGTTCAAATGCTGTACAATGACAACAAGTCATTTGAGGATTTTGTTTTAAAACGACTTTAGGAAAAGTACACATGCTAATGAAACGGTTAGTCGTGAAACATCTCAACGCGAATTTGCAGACAGCATAAATAAAACTGATTTTGTATAATATTTTCTAAATGAAGGATCAGATTGTAGACGGAAAATGATTACAGTCCGTGGAAGTTTAGCGTAACCTGCTTATCCTTCGTTTTCGTAAGTTCAGCAGATCATGATGATCACGCGTTTGTCTACTAAAGTCGTTCTGCCAGTTCGAAGTCCTTTGCATATATGAAATATTTGTTTCGATGTGAATAATTTGTTTTGTCTTGTATATATCGGGAATGGTTGTCAACCTTCGTTATTGTTGAGCATCTGTTAGTTTTAGGGTTCTAAAAATGATTTATAAGCCATTATCAGTGAATTGATCTCTTCACACCTTCCGTACGAAGAAACTAGCCAGTCAGGAAGAGAATGAATTTGCCGGAATCAGCATTGGACCTTGATGTTGACGTATTGGCAGAAAATACCACCTATAATATCGTTCTGCAGGTATTTGGTTCTTAATCATATGTTGGTCGTTTGTCAAGTTGGTTTGGCCAAATTCTGTACTCCATTGGACACTTGTAGTCAATGCGTTGAATTGATGCCTCAGCAGCTAAGATAGCAGCAGTTCTCGCTTTCCGTTTGGGTGCTTAAAGGTCAAGCTCTAAATTAGTGATTGGACAAGGCACGGTCATCTTTACTCCTTTTGGAGCTCTGAGCTTGCCATCGTCCCCTACCAGCTGCCATTAGAAAAATTAGCGGGAACTGTGGAGCAGAAGGCGGAAGACCACATAGGAGATCGACTCGCCAATTATTAATGGTGAACAGCCGGAAGAGCGAGGGCATTGAATTCATTGTTACGAATCTTTCCGCTCCTCAGGTTTAGTCTTTGCCCTTTCCGTATGTGCGAATCACTGTTCTAAATGATGGTTTTGAAATACTGTTGGCTATGTCAGGTGTTGTACAAGAATAGTTTAGGAAGCTAAATACAGGGTTTCTGTCGGTTTGAGTTTTATTTATTTTGAAAGAGGCTTACAAAAGATTAGGCCAGTACAAAGAAAGAGGCAGATTACACGTTTAAATATGCTGTAATGCAGAGATGTGGCTCGCAGATCCTGCCTTAGTTCCCTATTCAGCGTTAATGCGCAAGGGACCATACGCATGAGCAAGAGTGGCAAAACTGGCAGGTGCAAAGGGAAAGGAACTTTTTTAAAACGAAAACCATCACTGGTTTTCGCTTTAAAGTAAGCCTAATAGCATCCATTTGCTAGTGTAATGCTTGATCATTAAAGTAGTCCTCTCGGATGATATCTCAAACTCTGGACCGTTTTCGCCCTCTTCTTGCTTGGTCATCCTTTCTGTGTGAAGTAAAGCTACATAAAACGGGTAGTTTTTGTGCCAGTCACGAAATTTGTTTGGGTCTGTTCAGTTGGGCGGAGAAATCAACAACGTGTGTGTACCGCCCCAGTAGACCAGATCTTGCTTATCCTAACCCTTCATCCTTCATAATGATCGCATTGACTGTCCATTGGTTACAACATCTATTTCCTTTATAGGTTGCACTAAGAGCCTTCACTTTTTTGGTAAACGCAATCCTGCTGCATCGTACTACTTTAGCGGTTTTGGGTATCGCGAATGTTCGGTATCTTTTCCTTTTATGCATTGATTGTGTAGTGTTTTGAAATCGCAATTTTCAGCTTGGCCTTGCTTTATTCCACGATTTGCTTTTTCGCTAGAGAGGCGTTCCGTAGGTCATGTCTTCGACCACCGAAACAATTTTTGATGCCAGGCGTCTGCAACGTGGTTTGGCTTTGGTGAGTTTGGACAACGAATATTTGGCGAAATCGCGTTTCTTTCAGTCCGCTTGCTTCCGTCATCGTTGGTCTGCTCTCTGGTTTCGTTTGGACTTACTTGTTGGTCCGTCCTGATGACATTGCCGAAATAAAACACTACACGGCATCTGTGTGGCTTTACGTATTTGCCGTAGTCATTGAATCCATAGCTGAACCATTGTGGCTTCTGTTTCAAAATTTAAAAGTTCTAAAGGTCAAAGTGGTCATTGAAGGACTGCAGAATTTTCTCAGAACTATCTTCGTCCTTCTCATGGTCTTGAAATATCCGAATTTATCCTTGCTGGCCTTTTCTTTGAGCATGGTGATGTCCCGCTTTTGTATCCAATGTATTACTTGACTGGACTTTTGTACAGGTTGCATCTTCTCTGTTATACACCATACTTTACTATGGCTACGCATTCCTCATGTATCGGCCTTCTCCCCTAGCTGACGCAGAATGGAGAAAGAGAGAGTTTGTGTTGTCCTCAGTTTGGCCGAAGCCATCGCGTGGTAATTGCTCTTGGTTTGGTTTTGCTGATACTTCTATTTTTCAAATTACCGTTTAAGTATTTATGTACGTTGGCAATTATGTGCAGTGTTATGTGTAATTTGGCTGTTTATGTACATGGATTTATTCCTGATAATGTTTGTTTTATGAATTCATAATGTACTTTCGGTTTGCCATATGCAAACTTTAATGTATGGTTTCTGATGTTCAGGGCTTGATAGGGATAGTTTATGTTTAATCTGGAGTTTCTTCAAGCACGGAATCGCCAAGCAGTTTCTTACGGAAGGTGAGTTCGTGAAGCACTGTAATCATTACTGTAATCAACGTATCATTTAGGTGAGCGCTACATGATGACATTTTTTAACATGCTGGACTTCACAGATCAGGGTAAGTTTTACTTTCCGTTAATGCTGGTTTCCTTTTTTATAATTTTATGACGTGAGATTTTTCGGTGAAAATAATCGCGATTCTTCCAGTTTGATATGATAGTACGACGATCACCGTTGAATAGAATTTATTGCATTAGAAAAACCATAGCTTTCGGGACCAACCGTGTCCCGTTCCGAAAGCTACGGTTTTTCTTCTGTAATAAATTCTATTCAACGGTGATAGTCGTACTATCATATCATGCTTAATGACACCGTTACAAATGTCCCAATTTTTAATTCTTCCAGTTTGATTAATTTTTGATACTAATAGCTGTCATGGAATTCACTTTTCTCATTCTATGGAATATTATCGCTTAATAATGTTTGGCATTTTTTGTAGTGTACGATTCACACTGTTGTTCAACCGTGGCTAACCCGCAGCTTTATGGATTACTCGTGCCCTATCTTCAGCCAAATACTTAACGCAATGGAACAACCATTATTTCCATTGCGCCATGTATTCTGTGGAATACAAAGTACGAATAACCTGAAAGCTTCGGGAAAGTAAAGCGAGTGAATAACGGTGTGAACAGTTGCTCTGCAAACGCCAATGATGTATCGTTGCTTTGTTGTGGGTGATTCTATTTTCAGCCCATGAACATTTCGTTGTTTTCATTAAATAGACTAGAAGTTATGTATAGGCAGGCAGACACGTGCTTAAATGGAACGAAATACGAATACGTTAGTGTATCTCTCCCCATGAGGTGACACCCTTCTGAGGCAGGCGTAGCGTTAAGCAACTAATGTTTGCAGTAGAATTTCGGTTCGTAGGACTTAATGTCGCATATTACAGAAAGGCTCACGAAATCAACTTATATGAGAAAGTAGTTTTGGATAGCTTATCGCGTCCCCTGGTTTTGTTAAATTGGCAGGATCTGCTCCTACGTTAAAAATTTCATTCAGGCACTTTGAGTGTGATCAGCAATGTGGGCTCTCTTTTCCCTCGCATTATTCTGGCGCCATTGGAAGAGAGTTCCTACGCCTACTTTAGCCAGAATGTCGAAAGGGGCAAGTCGCTGCGCTTTCAAAATGAGGTCAGCTATTTATGGAAGTTGACATTCTTATTTTAAATGCATTTCTCGTTTTATAGAGGATTTTTTCGCGCGTCCACCAGACGCTTTCCAGCCTGTTAAAATTAGTGTCCTTTGCTGGTCTAGTAATCGTCGTTTTCGGGCAATCGTATTCGTACACATTTTTGAAGATATATGCCGGCAAGCAGCTTTGCAGCAGTGCAGGTCCACTGTTGCTTAAATGTTTCTCCTTGTACATTTGGCTACTCGCCGTCAATGGTCATACCGAATGCTTTATGTTTGCTTCAATGCACAATAGACAAGTTGACAGGTTGGCATCGATTTTTGTTTATCTATACTTACTGCCATGCTTTGGTAGGCACAGATATTGCTTGTTCTATTTTTGTTTCGTATTCCTTCTCTCTTCTTTCGTGTTGTGCCATTTTCTCGGAAGTGTTGGCTTTATATTGGCGAACTGCATCAACGTTGTATGCCGGATAATTTACAGGTTTGTTTGACTTGCAGAGTGGTTTGTTTTTTTCAACGATGCTTCAATCTTTTCCTTTCATGCGCAGCTGCCATTTCATTCGTTCATTCTACCAGGACAGCGGTGATCGATTTCGCTCTCCTGTCCTTGGTTTGGTGCCGAATGGCAGTGTTCAAGGTATTCTGCTAGTCAGTTTGCTAACGACCAGTTTGTCAAACGTAATTAACTTATTTCATTTTACGCTAACCGATTTCCATGAGACTATTTTTCCAGATTATATTCTGCTGCGACGGCTTCTTCAACACGTGCACACATCTTGTCATCGGCGTACTTCTTCTGCTTGCAACGGTCATGACGATTCTAAATCAGGAACCGGAGTTGAGGCAGTTAGTCAGAAAATTTTTTCTTAAAGACGACATGCATAAAGTAGCCTAATTTGACGCCATCATTTATGTCCTATACGCACTTTGATTTTTGCTAAGGTTAAATTTAGTTTAAGGCAAGCTTACCTACAGGAATTTCTAACTGTTCATTGGAATTGTTGTTTGTTACTGAGCATTATTGAAAGAAGTATTTTATGTGCAGACGCTCCTGACTATCACTCCTGTTTGGCGCAGTATGTTGACTTCAAATATTCGTTTAATCGGTGAGAATTCAGTTTCGAAAAATGCGGAAAGTAATTAGCACAGCAGTTTTGCACGACGTGTCATCCTCGACACTTCGCGGCGAAGTGTGCTTTCACCGCGAATAGATTTCTAGTAGTTGCCCAATTCCAGTGGTTGTTCGTGTTTAATGGCAAGGATTTGGGATTTCAGGTTTAATGAGGAATGTTTTGTAACTGCGTAATATGACATTCTTTTTTAACAACTTGACACCGTTGCTGTAGGTGTTTTTTATTCCAGTAAATTACTTCGGTTCTTTCGGGATTGCCCATTTGCCACCTTCAGGTGCAACAACGAAAGGCCGCATGGGATATCGACAGGTGTGTGTGTGTATGCAGTCAGTATTTACCTGCTGTTTTCATTCGCTTTTTTCCGCTGAAGACGGAACAAGAGTGCATTCGTTTGACTGCGCATAATTCACTGGATGAATTCGAAAGAAACTTTTTGAAAGTTCACAGAACGACTGTGTGAAGTTGGTTGGCAGCGGCATGGCTGATGACCCTTTATGCGAGCAATTTACTATTATAACATAATCGATCCCAGGTGATAGGAGGTAAGATGAAACTTCTAGACCAGTATTTCTCAACCCTTGCCGTGCCATCGCCCCCTGGTCCTTGCTGTCGCCCCCTTAGACACCGGAATCGCCCCCTGCTCTCTGATTGGTCCTCTGTCGACCTACGGAGAGCTGGCAAGTTATTCTTGTGCACTTTATTTCCCTCCTATGACGTTGCATATATGCAACGAATTCGTTTAATGAAGGATGAGCAATGTTTGTTGTTGTACACGGACTTTTCTTCCCGTTGAAAACGCTTTATTCAAAAACGAAAAAGCGGAGCTTTCGGGTCGATCTTGGCCCGTCATCAGCGCAAAAGAAAGAAAAAGAAAAAGGACAGAAAAGGAAAATTAGCCCTGTAAGCACATGCCGCGAAGTCATTTTCGAGAAAGCGCACTTCCACTAATAAAGCGTTTTCAACGGGAAGAAAAGTCCGTGTACAACAACAGACATTTTTAATCGCTCCCTTTCAAAGAAGCAATCAAAATGAAGGATGAGTGCAAATTCGGGACCTTATTTCATGAATATACAATTTCGCATGAACTTTAGAGAAAACTGATGAGAAGCCTGATCCTGTCAAGGCGAAATTAATTTCTGGGAGTTGGGATGAAACCTGGCCAGTCGCAACTGCAGGTCACCACGTTTCGGTATTTGTACCCGGCTTTTCTTCATCAGAAGATTTGTTACCACACTAAACCCTCTTTTGGTTAAATACGGTAAGGGAAATGCGATAAGCAACCTCTTTACAGCAGTCCATAGGCAAGGATATAAGTTAGATATTTGTAGTTGAAGCAAGAAGGTGTGGTATCCATTTTCAAATTTGGGCTCTAGCTCTTCATTTGTTTGCTACTCGATCAATTCCTCTTGTATGTCGACTGTTGCATTCTCAGCATAAGAAAGCGTTTCTATCGCCCAACTTGGGATTTCCATACGTAGAATTTCTTCAAAGCGTACGCGTAATTCCTGACTTAGCATGTTTAAGTGGTCACAGTAGGCATCAACCTTCTGGTCGTGAATTTTTGCACTCCTTCATTTCACAAATATTTGTAAACTGGTGAAACACGTCTTGTGCTAGTTTACGTTCAAACATTTGCAACTTTTGACTGAATGCGCAAATAACACTTCTTGTCTTGATTAAATTGAGATCGCCTCCTTGATCCTCCGAAACAAGCTACCTGTCGCTTATCTTAAATGCACTACAGCTGCATAGTCTCCCACTTGAATTTTCTATTGCCCCCTTCAATTCTCCATCGCCTCCTTCGGTCCTCTATCGCCCCTTTTATCGCATCAGCCTCCGTGGCCCCCAAAAATTTCACATCGTCCCCTTGAGAAACACTGTTCTAGACGTTTGTAGTCCTCCCACAAGCTGTTGCTTTTATTAAGTTTGTTTTCTTATATAAGAGCATACAGAAATGGGTAGCTTTGTGTAACTTGATTGTGAAATAAATTATTCCAGAGGTCGTTTACCTGTTATAGAAGACTCCTTCTTGCCCTTCTGTTACCATGGCGAATTTATCATTGACACATCTCTTGAAAAATTTTAGGTAGTCATTGGTTTTACTCGTAGTGAAACAAATTAAAAACAACAGTTCACGAAAAGTGTAAAAATTCGGAACAGAACTTGCATTCTATGTCCACCATATGATTGTTATTTACTGGTATAACAAGTCGCATGGTAGGCGGGGGCATAATTCTTTTGCAATGAAGAGATAGATTCACAACGACGAATTGGCGCATCGAAGGATCCTACATTAGAACGGACAGCTTAGAAGCTTGACGTGTCCTACTCTGCTGCGGAAATTTGATCTCAGACATCGAGAGAACTGCACAGGTACGTTATCCTGAGGAATTTTTAATTCCAGTACTAGTCCCGTCCCATCATTCATTTGAAGATTAGCAAGAGCTAAGCTGTAGACCACTGATTAAGTTGTGTCCTAGTATAAGGTCAATTCTACGAAATGAAAAATTATGGTTTAACAACGGAAAGGAAGGAGGAGAGAATAGGTTGTTCAGCTTTGAGAAAAGAATTTCAAATCCATTCGGTTTTAAAGAAGGACTCTCAGATGGGTACTGAGAAAATTGGGCCGCTCTCATTTTATGCTTTTGTCACTGCTGCGATCAGTTGGCGGGAATGCTTGCATCTCTGCTTCACGGACTGGTGTGGTAATACATGCTGGGCGGTCAAGATTAGACCTGGTCGCTAGCACGGGTGGTCGAGTGGAGGAAATTGCAGACTCAATGACTGATCAGGCAGTTGACAAATATACATAGTTTGCATATATTGTGAACAAAGCACATTATTAATTCTCCTAGTTGCAGGTTTGCGGAGACTATTTCCGCCGCCATTTGAGGTACGATCAATGTTAGCAGCAAGGATGTCGTCTCGATTAATCCTTGCGAAGACACGAAGTATGCCACTGCTGAACTCTTCTTTTTGTTTTTATTTTTACGCTTTTTATTCGTGATTGACACAACATGGTTTCGTAAATTTTCCACGTGTGGAGCAGGATTGGATGGGCTTACATTATGTTCAGCCAACATGTGCAGGAAGGATTTATGCCTAGGATCACTAGTACCTTTCCGTAAGTTGTGTTAAATTAGTGTTTCTCAAGCTCAGAACCGCCTGGGACCCCCGTGAGAAGTTTCAGACCGTTTTGGACCCCCTACACTGGTTGGTCAGTTTAGCGTGCGCTGATTGGCTGGAATTGTAGAGCGCAGGAGCGGTTAGATTCAGTGATTACCATCAGATATTGTCCCTCCGCTCCTATTACGGTAAAAGTTTTACCGCTCTCTGTCATATCTATGCTAACTACAATGCATCCAGTCAGTGTGAGCGGAAACGGATAAGTTCAGTGAGACCGGCAAGAAAGTCTGTATGGAAGCATGCCAATTTATTATATTTGCTGAATCAGTTTTTGTACAATGTCAACGAGAGATACTCGGCTGACATAGTTGCGAGCAGACTAACTTATCAGTGTTAGGCAACATGGAGGTAACGCGCAAGCGCAGGTCACCCCGCTTCACTAACTGCAGCCGGTTACGCTTCTTCGTCATGAGGTCTGTGACCACACTAAATGCGCGTTCCACTAGCGATGATGAAGGAAAACAGATGAGCCATCTTTTCACCACGACCCACACATTAGGGTACAGGTTACACAACTCAGTCACGAAGAACCAGCAAGTTATAGCGCGGCAGGGAATAACATACTTATTTATGGAACCTACTAATGCTGCTGAATTGTAAAACAGATGGAAATACAGCGCTTTCTCAGAAAGCAGCGAGCACTACTTGCATCCTGAAGTAAACCATCTGCTTCACGTGCAGTCATTGTCAACATAAAGAAAAAAAGTGTACGCCGCTATTCTCGACGATGTGATGCTTATCTCGCCGATCAATGCTTCCACTGAAGCACAACGACATAAGCAGTGTTTCCTAAGCTCGCGATCGCATTCGCGATCTTGGTTAGCTTCGCATGCGCAGACTGCTCGAAATGGTTGAGCGGAGGGGTTGCCAGCACTTCCCGATGCAACTACGGTGGCGTCTGCAGCCGAGTTGCAACAATTTCAGTCAGTTTCAATCTGATGACTAAGGGGTCCCATGTGATCCCTTTCGTCAAACGGGACCCCCACAGGGACCCCTTGGCGATTTGGGACCCCCTGAGGACCCCCAGGGGTCCCATGTAACCCCTTTGAGAATCACTATGTTAAATGATTGACCAGTGACGTCTGATTAGCATTGGCAAACCGCATAAGCTTTTCCATCACTTTAACAAATATTTCCATGTATACTTTCAAACTTTGAATATATACACTTTGAAGACAGGAAAACAGAGCTTCGACTGCTTTCTCTAAGGATAAGTCTAATTAAACTTTCGTACTTTGGAGAATCACAGTCCCCCAAGCATGCGGATAAAAATGGTGAGAAGCACTGAGGCGCGTTAATCAATGTAGCAAGACGAATATCACGAGGAGTGGACGGTGCGTGCAGTACCATTAAGAAGGAAAGTTTAAAATCCGTACGTGCGAGTATGCATATGCACATACGTATGGGTAGCTGAGTCGCTGCTCAACACTTCGTGATGGTTTCTTACTTCGAAACCGAGAGAGAGAGAAAGGTTTTGTTCCACAGAAACATGCGCTATGCGCATTCTAAGGAAAAGAAAAACGATTTAAAAGAGCAAAAATAAAGACAAGAAGTCAACAATGGAACATTTCAGGTCTTAGCAAGGATTAGTCCACGCAGCATTGTTGATTACGTTAAGCATATCTCGAATGGCCACCGATATAAAGTATTCTTAAATCTGCAACGAGGAGAACTAATAACGTGTCTAATTCAATTCAGTTGCATTGAACCACTTTCAAAAGAGCTCGCAAACGCTTGAAACAAACAGGTGAAGCCTACGTGGGCGTTTGCCACGGCAACTGAACTTCTTCGTCCAATCTTTGGCTTGCTGGGAGAAAGTCTTCGCAGCCTGAATGATTATATATATATATATATATATATATATATATATATATATATATATATATATATATGGTTGACTTGGATTTCTACGGATTCTTCCCGTTTTCGAGCGTCTGAAATTGAACGAAACAACTCCCTACCACCGGATGGATGGGCAGTTATTAGGTAAAAGGTCAGAAGATGCTTGCTTTTACTCGGAGCTATCGGAACAACCTAGTTCCGTCGTAAACGAGTGGCAAATGTTCCGTCGTTGATCCTCGTTATACGCTGTTAATTCGTCCCGGATTTTGAGCGTTACACCGCGTAAAACGAATTCCGCGTTATATAGGATACCCTATGAAAAGGCCAAATAGATTGTATTCCAGCCGCGTATTTCGTCCTGTCCCCTTGAATTCTTTCCCGAACTGTTATCATACCTACTGATCCTTCCAATCTTGGTACTACGGAATCTAGCTACGAGATAATGACATGAATGAGACAGTGCTTGTCCAATGGGGCCAGCCATCAGAGTCCAGACCATTAGATACAAGAAAGGGCAAAAGTAAGATGCTCTTTCTTTAAACACCTGGAAATCGCCTTGCTTTAATGAGCTAAGCGATGTACTGGTGTGCGGAACGGGTACAGAACACGGGAAATATAAAATACACAGGCACACTTAAGCAGAGCTACTGAACATCACATGCACATAGAACAAAACATCTACGGCAGAAACGTTTGGCGCATCAGGAATCAGACAATTTACCCACTTTCTATAGGTGGGTGCAGATCCCCTGGGGACAGGCCAATCCTAGGGGTTCTTGAACTTGTTGGTAGCGAAACTTCTCGCCTTAAATTGTTTAGCTCCGCAGCTGCCGGATCTTTATTTGAAAACATTGTTATAGGGACCTGTCTTTCCCTTTTCTTCGCTTCATCGAATAAATCTTGTAGCTGCTTCAGCGAAACCGTTATTCGTCGTGTAACCACGTTCCGTCGATGGATGATATTTGCGCACAGCGGGAGGGCTCGACAACGCGCACGAAGCAATAATGAGCAATCAGAAAAATGACAACACCTCATTAGCATTGTGTATGGTTTAGAGAGCGTTGTGAGCAGAAAAAGTCTTTCGCGCCGGCGCAGATGATCATACTGCTGCAAAGGCATGCAACAACATTAATGCAACTAAAATGCCAGCCAGCGATGCGCATGTCTTTGTGAAAAGATGACGTCAATATTTCACGCCGGACAAACCGCGTTGTATAGAAACCGCGGATAACGAGACCGCGTATGACGAGGGGCGACTGTGCACTTTATTTCTTCCTCCAAGGAATCCTCATCACATAGATTTATGGCTCTTTCCACCATACCATTCGTGATGCCTGTGAAAACTGGTCTGGGATGGTGGGAGCTGTATTGCAAGTAAAGATCTGGGTTTGTGGGTCTTCTATGTAGCGTACATAGAAGACCCACAAACTGGCTTGGACTGGTTGCTCTTTCTCATGTCTAGGAAGGGGAATTCATTATTGTTTTCCACTTCCATGGTGAACAAAATGACTCTTGGAAAAAGGCTGTTCGGATGATCTAAGAAGGCCTTTTTCTTTCCCTTTTTTTACCACGGCAAAAATGTCATCAACGTATCTTTTGAAGAATCTGGGGTAACAGTCCGTGTTCCCCGTTTTAAACGCAATTTCCTCTAAATTCTCCGTAAAGATATATGCCGACCATTACGGTACCGTATTTTTACAGTATTGGTGACAAAATCATAAATTTAGCGAAGAACGCGGGGTTCTGAGTATTTTTCAGATCTTCTCCAAATATTACAGTTTTACTAATGAATGACAACTATAGTGTCCCCGATGAAATATCTCAAGGGGTGCGTTTATGAACTGACTTGTAGTTGCTCTGCCACTTACATAGGTGAAACTGAACGTACAATCATGGACAGATTCAAGCAACACCTCTCGGACATTAACAGGTACAAGAACGCAAGGGAAAAAATACAAAATAACGGTTATGTCCAAAGAAGAGGAAGACCACCAACATTAGATGCCCACATAGTAATGGAGAAGTTAATTCATAATTCGGCAGTGGTAGAACATGCCATCGAATGCAGAGGATGTTTCAACGTAACACCATTATGCAAAGAGAAACACCATAGACGAAGAAAAATCAAGGAAACATTATATATAAGACATAACAGTTGTTTAAACAGAGACAGAGGAGCATTTGTAAGTGAAATATGGGCGAGTTTAATACAAAGCACTGACTGCTGTAAACTCAGTAGACCTGAACGAATCCAAAACACTAACACATCATAAGGCGCTGAAAATGGAGCGGATTAGCTCTGAAAGCTTCGTCATCATTATTGTTCGATTTGTTCGAATAATAGAGTAAAACTGGATACATACATCGTAAATTTCAAGTCAACGAAAGGTATTTCATTGTTATTTTCTACGTCCATGGTGAACGTGATAACTCCTGGAAAATAGGCTATTCAGGTGGTTTAGGAAGGCCATTTCTTTTCCTTTCTTTACCATGGCCAAAATATATCCCTCCCTATATTTGTACAAATCCACTAATCAATAAAGAAACGGGTGACATCTATCTGTTACATAATGATGAGCATCATTGGCCTTTTGGGGATAATACAATTCACACTGCTATTTGCTTTCTTTTATTGAAAATCTGGGCTTCCCGCTCCAGGTCTTCAGCAAATAATGTCGAGACGACTGTTATGCATGAACAGCAATGTGTGCAAATCGTGCAAAACGATGTTGGACCTCATGGTGTGAGCTTTTTGATTTTAAAATAGTTTTTCCTTCTTACTATACTCTACGCGTCGCTCACAGTCACACCATGGTGCTTGTTTATGCAATAGTTGTACCGCATGTATATGGTTTCCGCAGTTTTTCTCCGTGAAAAATTGTCTTTTTGCCTAATTTAGCTGCCGTTTGACGCTGTTCACACTGTGCGACATGTTCTACCACTACATAAATTTGCAGTGAATTGCCAATAATAGTGTTAGAGTTTAGTGCTCATGGTCTGCCTGTGGTTCTTCTGGTTGTATTTCCCTGTAGTCTATCTTTGACTCTCTTAAATCTCATGGGGTACACAAATTGATCTTGATTTTTTCTATCAATGCACTACCAGTTTCTCCCCTGCAATTGGCCGCAAAATTGCACAAAGTCGGATACCCCCAGCCTTACAACATGTCATCTCGCATTTTTATCTTATCATTAGTGTGCTTCTAAGGTTCGATGCTGAGTTGAAGTACACTTTGAAACCTAAGCTGTTTTCTACGTTTTTTAAATCTTATCCCATGAACCAACGTAATATGATAGAGCTAATGTTGGGATAGAAACAGCTGCATTTCCTGAGTTTGGGGCTCTGCCAGATAGTCTTTCTTGGGCTTTTTTGTATAGCTGCTCTAATCAAGTGCTCTTGTTAACCTCTGTATGATAGAGTTTTTACTAAGCGCAATTTAAGTTTATAGCTGTAGAACCAAGCAAATTCTCAAACCAAAATAGTTTCGTAGATGATTACGTAACTTTGGTTTCGATTATGCCTAAATTGTGAACGTGGTGGTAATGCTGTTCACCTATTTAACGGCTGACTTACCGTTTGTGGTCTTTCGTTTTGAGTATGTGCAATTTTATGAAAGTAGGCTTCATCTGTGACAGGCGGGCGAATTTTATGCAGCTTTCACAATCGCTGACGAAGGCGCCTGTGCCGTCTGAAAGCTACAGAGACTAAAATATTAATGAAACAGAAAACAATGCGAAATCATTCATGGGTGAAATGTTTAGCCACCTTGCTAGGAAGAATTCATTATGGTCCATAATTTAAAGAGTAATGTGATTTCGATTCGATTTTTATTTCAGCTTAGGAATTATAGTTTTTCGGTGAAAGCTGGCCAGTATAGGCTATTTAGTTGTGTAACAATTGCGTTATTTAACGGTCCATGGTACAAGCTTGCCGCATTGATTGGCAGTTGATTTATGTTCTGTCCGCTAAAGAAGGCATGGGCCTGAAAGATACGATGTGAAAATAAAATAAATAGGCAAAGCAAACAGTTCGAAGCCGTTCAGGAAGAACCAGCGCACGTACGATTTACTCTAAGGTCATAGTAGAACGACGGTGTAAAATTGTCATCCCTTGAATTTGTCGCCTCGCAACGATGTCGTGTAGTCGTTTCACTGACGGCGCCCGGAAAGGCTGTCCTTCAAGAGTGCCACAAGACGAACTGCTAGAATTACTCGAACGACAGGGCATGGAGGACCCAGCGAGGCGATCGACAGTCTTTCGGTTGGGAAGGTTTGAGTAGGACATGATAGTCGTTCAACCTGGAAAACGGTCTCTTTAAAACGTATTCATCCAATAAAAAGTTTCAGATGTTTACGAGTTTATAGAAGTTTCTTTAAAAGTAAAGGTGACCTGCGTTTTTATGGTATGTTCTGATACTTTTACGTGTTACTCGTGTAGGTACCTGTGTAGGGACGCAATATCATGCTGCCAACGCTTTGGTCCAGGCACAGACCTAAGTTATTTCTTGCTATGATGAAAGGTTAGCGACAGGTACTATGGTCTCAAGGTCATTTATCATACAACTTAAAGCGTAACTAAGCTTTTTTTACTTTGCTTCCTCGACCTTTTGATATATTAAATGCTTGTTAGCCGGTCCGTGGATTTTCCTACTGTAGAAATGATGACATCCGTTGTATCAAAATTTACTGAACGGAAAGAACACGAAGACGGAGCCTTCAGAATTGACGCGTTCCGTCGCCAGCGACAGAAGTTGATTTTTAAGCGTGACTGCGGCATGCTTCAACATCTCACGCTGACGACGGAATTTGTCAGTTCTGAAAGCTCCATCCTCGTGCTTCATCCGCTCGGTAAAATGTGATAGGCCACCGTTCATACGGTGGCTTGGAGTTTTGCCCTAAGGCCTCTGGAAGATCAATCACTTCGCTCCATTTATGTCCATGTTGGTTTTCAAATGTTAGTTACAGGCTTGTGCTTCGATTGGTGGAACAAACGCTGTCGTCAGTGCACTTAATTTAGTCAACTACGTGAGCTGCTCTTCGCTATCTGGTGTTTAAGCGCACGGGAGAAAAATTCGTAAAAAAATTATTGATCTTCTGGTTCATTGATTTTTTTAAAAGTAAATTTACTGCAAACTCCGAAGGCAGGGGTTTCCTTGAGCTCTCTGGACATTACCACAGAGAGACGACTGGTGAAAACATACGATTAAGGGTAAGTGAGAAATAATTCTTTCGTTACGAATGACCCATTCTTTTGATAAATGCTTTACTTTCTCCTGTGCTCAACACCGGTGCATTGACGCTGAAGATGGGGAAGAAAGCTCCTCTAAGTTGGGAAAGTAAAAAATCAAAAACGAGCTCATTCGTTACAAAAAATGAAAATAACAACGACTGGTAGCACAACTTCTGCCTACATTGAAAGTATGGCACTTGGCATGTTAGAACTTAAATATGCTCAATTAATAGGATAATGTGCGCGTGTGATCAGCTATTCCCGTTGAGTAAACTTGATGTTTGCATTATTGACATTTTGGATGCCTTCCTGCAGGTGATCGCTTTCAACTGATAGCTAATTCGCAAATCGTGCTGTGATCTCCGTTCAGTTATCGCTCTACCTAAAGACGCTTACAAGAAACGATGGTAAGGGAAACAGTCGTAAGGGCTGACTTGCTATTCCCAAACGAGTGATCTTCATTTCAGGTGAATTCAACATATAAGATCGTTCCAGCTAACTGTCGGAATCATCTGAACGCAATTCATATGATGATAATGGTAAGCAGCCCTCTCCTTTTGCTTCTCCAGGTTTATTGATCTACGAACGCGCTGTTGGACGCTGTGTGTCACTATGGTATTTCTGCCGATGAATAAGCAGAGGAATAAGAAGAGCTACGTACTTTTCAAGGAACTCTCATGTTCTTTTCGTAGAACTCAAAGGTTGAGGTTTTCATTAATAAAATTGCCTAACAAATGTTTAACTTTACGTCTGGGGAAAAGTAACGTTTAATGTTCTGGCCTCCTACTGTGTGAATGGTAGATTATCAATACTGCTTTGCTTCATTGGGAGCTAGACAGTGTATTTGCCTGCTCTCTGATTAAATGCGAAAAACTGCACAAAGACAGTTTAAGACTGGTGGATAGAGTTTCACATTACGTTACATTTTCCCGTTACGAGATGCCCAATGTTCAAATACTGGTCTTATTTATCAGTGAAGATTGCAGGAACTGTCCTGTTATTTATGAGATGCCTTGTTACTAATTTTTCTTCCTTCGAAAATTATCCTATTGTAATTAACATGTTAAACTACACTTGAAAAATGTGTGCTTGGCTGAAACGATTGCCTAATTATTTTAAAACTAGATCCATGTGCTAATAGCAGTTGTGTACATGGTGTCCTTTAAACGGTGGAATTGCCTGTCGGTGAAGGTCGGAAGTTGGAACTTTCGGAGTAGCCTTGAACTGCTCAAGCGTTCCATGGCAGAAAACGAAACAAGGCAGTTCAGGAAGTTCCAGTTATGTTCTACAGTTTAACTGCCTTATCTTTGCTAATAAAACAACCCAAATAGCGGTTTAGGTTTTTGCAGACGCGAATACCGTAAGGCAACCGTTTAGAGGATGTCATGAGTGCCAGTTATTTTTTAAAATGGGATGCTATGCAACGGTCTAGTCGTGCATTTCCTTTTTTGAACGGCTGTCAACCGTTTCTAATTTCATTACTTCAACTGTTTTGGTTACGACATTTGCAGAGCCCTTCTTGCCGGTTTTCAGGGCAAAATTTGGTAACCTTGCGAATAAGTATGTTAGATGGGTAATGCAATTGGTTTGACGGTCTGTGTACGGCCGTAGCCGAATTTACTCAGTCTTTCTTTCGTAACTTTTGGCGGGTCTTTTCTCAGAATCTATTTTGGTTTATTTTAAAAGAACTTAGCCCGTCGATAATGGCATCTTCTACTAAGGTAAATCAACACCGAGTACAGAACTTTCGGGTGCAAATCCTCCTGGTATCAGCGTGCATTTGTTAGCCAGGCAGTCAGTTCTTTGGAGCTGCAATCTCTTGTGCGTGACCAACTGAGGCAATGACATCAGCATTCGAATCCAATCCTGTCCCCTTAAGTGTATGCTCCGCCTAGTCATGCAAAAGTAGAATCATATTCAAATCCTACGCATTCGCAATCGGTTCACACCAATTAAAAAATGTAATGGTCAGATGGCAAAACTCCTGCAAAGCAAGCCAAAAGAAAGTTAAAAAAGAAGAACCCAAGTTAGACCCTGTTTTTTTTAATTGGTCTTCATTTCGCTAGTATGTATTTTTCTCTTTCTTTTCTTTTCCTTCTTTAGTTCTCGTTTTCTTTTTTATCTCTCTTTGTTTATTCCTTTCGATTTTTCTTTTTTATATATGTTCTCATGATTCCTTTTTCTAATTTTTCCTCCTTATTTTATTTGCTGATTATCCTTGTTTGTTCTGGTTTCTTAATTCCTTTCGGTATGATTTCACACGAAGCTTTTCAAGCTTGCCTGCTTTTTCGTCAGCGTGATATTCGGCAATGGTACTAATGGCGGTCACATGAAAGTGCGAATTTACGGCCGTTCGTACGTTGTCTTAAACTTGTACAAATGTCTCTGACATACCTTGATCCCTGGTCAAACTACCATTGTGTCGAATATATAGAGTTTTCTTAATTTTCTGGTGTCCGTGGTGGCTACCACGGACGGAACAGGTAAACTGGCTTGTTTGCACAGAGAAATCCACCAGGTAACCGTTCAATCACAAGTGTCAGAAATCCAGTCTTCTAATGCGTTGAATCTTTTCTCCAGTGCCTTCTTGCGTTTATCGAGTTTTCGAATGCAGTGGAACCCTTTTATTGTCACGAAAGCTACAACGTAAAGTAACTTGTGCCTTCATGAAGTGTTGCATTCGATGCTTTCAAATTCCTTCATAATAACGTATGACGAGTAAAGGCAGTTCATGTAATTGTGTATTGTCCTTGTACTTGCGGATAAACATCCCTGCCACGCACTGCAGTTGCCAGTGTAGGTGATCACAAATATTATAATTCACTGGTGATGGAACTTGGCTGTTCCTAAAACTCCGATTTTTCTCGTATGTTCGCTTCTGTTGCTGTCTGATTATAATAGGTTTCCCAACCGGCTGACCGTTTGGGAGTTTAGTTATTTGTGATTACAGATGCCGGATAGTTTTAATGGGTGCTAAGCTGTTTACCACCCAATTATGACACTGTCATCTGTTCTGAAAACTTCTAACGTAGAACTGATCGAAACGTTTTTCTACGGTTTCTTCCCGTTCGTTCTGTGTCTGAAAGTTAAACGTAACAACGCCCTACCAACGGATGAATGGGCCAGTTATTAGGTAAAAATTCAGAGCACAACACTAGCTAATCTCAGAGCTTTCGGAACTAGGTTGTTCCGAAAGCTCCGAGATTAGCAAGTGTTGTGCGCTGAATTTTTACCTAATAACTGAGCCATCTATCCGTTGGTAGGGCGTTGTTACGTTTAACTTTCAGATGCAGAACGAACGGGAAGAAACCGTAGAAAAACGTTTCAACCGAATCTCCCGTTACCATGGACCCAGTCTTCAACATAGAACTGATCTACGAAAACCGGGTCCATTGTAATGGGGTGACGTTCGTTCACCTTGTTGTTTGTCAACGCGTGTTGGATGTGCCCATAATTGCTTCAAGCCATTCAATTCCTTAGTCATTTATCCTTTGTATTGTCATGGATAACCAGTTGGTGATTATACCACGCAACCACCAGCTGAAGTTAGGTCTTATTTGAACCAATTGGAAAAATAAGTTTCATTTTTCTTCAACCTTCACATTATATTCCTAGTAGTTTTAAGTCAGGTTAGAACAGTGTTCTTCAAAGGGCAACCCTCACCTGTGGAGTACCCCTAGAAGGGCTGGACATGCCCATGAGCTGATTGTACCGACCCTGATCCACGGAAAATTGCAGGAAAAAGGAATGAGATGGGAAAGGAGTCCCTTCGTTGATGTTTATGTAGGCTCAGTATCACCAAAGTACCACCCCACCGTTCTCTGATCCGATCATTTTGTCGCTGTTATCACGTGGATCGTGGGCTGCACAACCTGCTCAGGAGGTGAGCAGTAAGGAGCTCAGAACTGTAAAATTGGAACATCGGCAAGCCAAGACTTGAGAAACAGTGGTTTAGAGTTTAACTAACAATTGCGAACCTTTCTGAGCCAAAATTGCATCTTCATCAGTCAGCGTAATTATGTGCGTGTATGCTTGTGTGAATAATATTAATAGCTAAACAAATGGTGTGGGCGCCAAGTTATACAGTTTCATTATAAAATAAAAAATTAGTTGGCTGACGAATGGCGAAAGCTTTCTCTAGCACATCTTAGTTTTCGCATTTCGCTTGGGAATCGACTGGAAAAGTTAACCGAAAACTCAAGTTGGACAGAGGTGAATGCCAGTTAACCGCCGAAGCATTTCAGCCCTATAATTTACACAAATTTGTTTGTCGTATTGAAAGTTTTTGCAATAATCGGTAGGTGGTGTCTAACGGCGGGAGAGGACAGGAGGACGGGGATGTCCACGAACTGGCCCCTAGCTGCTCCACGTTTGCCCACCAATTTTTCCTGCGGAAGGTGACTTGGTACCTGAGAAAATCCTCAGAGCAACCCAGCGTAAACACGGTCGAGAATGACTCGTTTAAAGTACCTTTGCGTTGCCCTACATGCCACCAAAAGCCGTATGGACGCTCATTGTTATTGTCCATGCTCATCCTAAAGACATGACGAAATGAATTTTGAAGGATCCGTTCCCTTTGAAATAAAAATATTGTGAACGCGTTAGCTGCCATATTTTTTGAATGGAACCAATCGAAAGCAGAATTGGCCTAATTCAAGAGAAAGCAATAAAAGCATTAACAGAATTACAGCATACATGAAGACATAACGGTAAAGAATTATTTCGCAACTGGTGCATGAGCTCTCATTGTTCTCGCTGCGGAGCTGCTCAGTTTTGACAGGATGCTTTAATTTAGGTGCTTTCAGAACCTTTGTCTTCCTTGAAAATATTGGAAATGAGATGTTTCGCAATAGGCAGGGAATTCATAATTTCTGATTTCATGTTCTTCGGTTTCTTGATTAACTTGATATGTAACATCATGAAACCACCTGGTTAGCAGAAGGTTAGTCTATTTAGATCACTAGACTCAGGCCAACAACCACCTGACTAGGACAGTCATATTTATACCGGAGATGCGTAGCTGTTTTCTCAATACTTGATGCTGATGTTCTTAAAGCTTCATTATTCCTTTCCCTGCTTTTCTCGCTTGCTAAGACTATTACACAGTGAGCACAACCGTTTATATAGTGTAAAATCCAAACGCCTATTATTAAGTGACCAACATTTACATTTCTTCTCTTGTATGTCACTGGTGACCCATCAGAAAAATTAAAGAATCATTGTTCTTCACAAACAAAAGTTGCTTCAACCGCGACAAGGTTGTTGAGGTGAGCGGTCTTTGTTTGCGGTAATCAATGACACGTCCTGTAGCACCGTTAAAGCCAAATCAAGTTATCCTTCTCCAATTTTCCCCATTTTGCCTATCACTGATGACAGGAAAGCATGTTCTGAAAGCTTCGATTCCGCCGTTGAAACATTGTAATTTGCTTCCTAATTCACGCTGTATTTTTATCTTGTAGACAGCCCTGATTAATGTGTCTTCGACTACGTCGAAAATTAGATGGAAGATCGTCATGAGACATCACATTTTAAGACATTTTTTTCATGAATTATTGCACTATAATCCTATTACCTAGTTGGCACCTGCTACAAATTCCCTCACGCTTATTAACACAGTTCTTCACTTCGGCATCCGTAGGTGCTTGCAGTTATATTAGCATTGTCCTATCTTTTTTGCTGAACCATTGCAGTAGCAGTGCTGTTTGCATGAAATTCAGCCTGTATCATAATATGAAGCTATCCAGGCCAGCCGGCTTTGATGTCAATGGGTCATAAATTTCCTGATATGTTGACGACGGATCAGGTTGGTTTCGGAAGCTTGGCATTATTTGGCTGTTTTCTAAAGCGAACAGAACTACTACCATGATGATTCAGCAAAAGCGAAACAGAATTTGGAGCAGATTCCTGTTGCAAGTCCTCACTTCGAACATATTCTGGCAATGCTCATTCATACCCATTTTGGCAACTTTCTTTACCAGGAATTGGATGAGAAATTGTACATGAACCCCACCGTAGGTATCTCTGATCCTATTCGCAGCGCTTTTCCATTCATTCGCCAGTTTGCCGACTTTGGAAAATTTCAAAGTGTGAACGCTCAACGTTGCTTAAATGAACACAAGTTGGCATGCGCTTCTCCAATCACAGTCGTCTAAATGTAGCGGCAAACTGACTGTTATTATTAACTATCCGACCGTTAACTATGGGAAACTTAATCGTATGTTTTCAGGAGTTGGCAGAATTTCAAAATCTAACAACGCATGTGAAAATTTCTAGCGACCGTTTGGCGAAGGACCACAATGAGGGACAGTTCAGCGCCTTCGTTGCCTACACTACGTCATGTTCGTAACCGTCGTCCATCTAATGTCAGAATGAAGAGATCGTCTATTTTCAGCTGACGAAAAGTTGGTGGGATATTGCCTCTTCTACAGAGGCTATTCAACTTTTACGGGCAGTTTGATAATACTGGAAGACATCTATGTTCAACCGGAACATCGCGGTCACGGCTTGGCCAAAGAAATGTTGAAGAACGTTGCCCAAGTACTCACGGCTTAGCACTTTTTTTTAGTTTCTTCTCGGTTGCAATTTGTCTTCTCCCATAGATTGCAGTAGACGAAGGCTTGGCACGAATCCAATGGAACGTACTCAACTGGAACGAGCGTGCCATACGATTCTATAAAGGGATCGGCGCAAAAGATATGACTGAGTTAGAAGGTTGGCTGACATATCGTTGGGAAAGGGAACAATTCCAGTTATTTCTTAATGCATGAAATAGGTTCCAGAGATTTCACGTAGTGCAACAAATTGTCTGTGGTTATTCAGTAGCAGTAAATGATCAGAACATTGCTGGATGCTGTGCAACGGCATTGTACGCAAGTCGTGTGCAAGTTCTAAAAGCTCATTCTTCAATGGTTCTTTATCTTGAACTACTTTACTCAGCTGCACCTGTGACCACACTTTGTTGGCTGCTTGAGATCAGACAGCTGCTGCCATTGCTGCCTGTGGCTTGAAGTCTACGTTAGAGAATAAGAGAGCGTTAAACGAAGTCGTTTTCCTTCTCGTCCGCTTGAATGATGACGCCTTGCTGCCGACGTCATATTTTATGCATAATCTAAGTCGTTTCAATTTCGTGGCCATTGCTTCCCGGCAGCTGCTTGTCGGGAATGTTATTTCTTCGTGCAAATACCAGCGTATGCTCACTTTCTTGTCTCAGCGCTTACGTCTCGCGGCCAGGCACTCGCCAGTTCTTCAACGCTAAGTAAGCTTTTGCATTTATTATTTAATCGTCTTGTCAAAACAGCAGCGGCACGAAACGCTTATTGGCTGCGTGGTCAAATTTGTATTCATGTGTTTTGTGGATGTCCCAAATCGATTGTTTCCAAAATGAGATGCACTTTCCTTTTTCCCTCTCAGTAAGTGGCTCTTCCCTTATTGCATTGCTATACGTAACCAGTGCGGTTGTTTATGAAGAGGGACACAACGGTGTATAATTTGTCTTTTGCAAAAGGTCTACTGGGCCAGTGGACGTGGAAAATCAATATACGCGCCACCGTGTAATGCATACCAATGACTTGATGGGGGTTTGATTTTCCTGAATCGTCTCATGGCGCCTATTGGTGTCCGAAAAGGCTATGTGCAGAAGGCATTCAATAATTACACGCGAATGTTCTGTCTTGCGAGGCGGTCAAAGCAGACTGCCGGACGGCAGTTTAACATTTTTCCTGTCTTCTCTTGCTTTCCGCCGTCAACTACACCAACAGTACAACTGTTGGCCTTTTTCAGCTATAGTCTATGCTGGTCGATGGGATAAGTATAGACTACAAGCTGCTGGCACTTTTAGTTATCCTATCCGTCTGCCATCATTCGTTTTCTGATTGGACAGCAAAAACTTATCCAGATCTGAGAAGCGAAGCATTCGAATGTGGCGATCATCTACCGAGACATTCGTTTCTCTGCGACCCAGATCATCTACTGTCCAAACAGGACGGTACGTGCGTTCTTCTTGCTTTCGTTCAATTCTGGAGGAGCCCAGTTTATAGCAGAGAGCGTCAATAAGCGTCTGTACGAGTTGGCCGTAAGCACCCCATGCCAGTGTCAACGTCGGAGCCAATGCATAGCCGTTGGCCCTGACGGCAATCAGTTTTTCGTTGGATTCGTCACTACAATTGCGTTGGTGCGCAAAGTGGCTATCAGTTCGATGGATCCAGCAGATAAGTTGGACATTGTGCTTACTGCTTGTTGGTTATATTTAGACCTCTTTAGCCAGGCGTCAATAGTTGCTGAGAAGTTTGCTCGAGCGGTGCGGAACCGTTGGGCTCTCGGAGATTGCGACAACTCAGCTCTTATTCTCGTCTGGGAGAGTCAGTCAATCGTGAGTGTGCAATATACAATGCTGAAACATGTGATTCCAATATTTACATTTCGATGATGACAGCTGCACATTGCTACTGATCGAGTGACCAAACTATATGTAACCGAGAAGGAAATTCACCAGATTCAGTTCCATTTGGCAGACTTGATAAGGCGCAAGGCGTACTTAAAAGCGCTCGAGCTGATACTCGACATTCTCAGAAATGAATACAGCGGAATGCCAGAGGAGCACGTTGACACGGGCACTTTGTCCTTGATTGTTTCAATTGCCGTTGCCGGTATTCTCGGGCTCATCATAACGGGTAAGTCAGTGACCAAATAACAAAGGTGGCTCATAAAAGATCACTTTATCCAGGCTGCGTATGTGCCTTTCGCTGCTGTGGAAATCTTCGGCCTGATCCAGTGACAACCTTGACGACTGCAGTCATGACAGAATCGACAACCTCCGTTAAACCAGATTCCCAAAGAAGGGAGTCGATTTTTAGACAACCGCTGAGCCGGTCACCACTTCCTTCCAGTGCTCCTGGCCAAAGATATTCACCTATGCCCTCGTTAATCGCATCCGGAGGGTACGGGAGCAAAACCTACGGACACATTGATTACAGCGTCGTCTGATGGAAACAAGTTATTCAGCGATATGACTAACCTCTGCGGAATACTTGGGATACGGTCAGCAATACCGATACGGTCACAACATGGATCAAATGCCAGTCAGCATTTAACCGCTGCCTGACGAATTTGGTACTCCCTGTACTGAACTGATTTTGCAGGTACTTGTTTTATTTCAGCATATTAAAGATTCTAACCAACTTGATTGACGACAAAGGATGAGACACGAAAAGTAATCCTATGGTCATTAGAAATATTGCATGTTGCTTCTTGAGTTGTAGATGAACTGTTTTGGTTACCTAATGGTTAAATTCCTTCGTTTTGTGAATAACAATTATCCGTAATCGTGTAGGTCAGTCGTATTTCGTACGATAGCGCGTTTATGCCGATGAGGACGGGAAACGAGAAGCCTCGAAAGCTTCGAAAAAAGTTTATTAAAACAACTTTTACTTTGAACGAACGGTTGTCACCGTTGGGTTGCCTTTATTCGTACGGCGTTTTCAGAACTGCGGCGTTTCGAAATCTCTGCGGAAACAAAGAAAACCCAACGGGGACATTCGTTCGTTTACAACGAGAAAGATACCATTGTTAGAAAAGAACCAACTTTCAGAATAAAGCAACTACAACAATGTTGTCAAGTCGCTAAAAGGTCATGTCAATTGGCGCTGTCATAAAACATCCATTATTCATTATTAAACTCCAGTTGCTAATATGCGTAGCACATGACCAGGTTTCAGTTAGAAATAATATGACACAAAACTTATTTAAAACATGATTTCCTGCCAGTCATCCCTAGCAGTTTCTTTCTAATAGCTTCTGATAGGCCCTATGTAGTCCTCGTCAGTTACTCTTTAACATTTTCTGAACGTAGATGGATAGGTTCAACACAATCACCACTTTGCACTTATCGCCTGCAGTGATCACCGTTTCTTCTTAAGAACTTAATTCATGTAAAATCCTTTGTTTCTGTCTGTCAAGGTTTGGTTTAGGTCGCTGTATCTGGTAAAGTAAGGCCATTATTGGACCTTTGATCTCAGCTGCTTTGTTTGATTCCCACTACGAGAGACTGCGTTCAACTATTGCTATTAAATCAAATACTGGGGAATTTTCGCTGTTGGTACAAAGTTCAGTCCATTCGCCAAACGTCAAACGTGAAGGTTTAGTTGTGTCATTGAATAATGATCGAGCAGTTGAGCCAAACATGAAGTTAGGCCGATACCCGACTTTAACCGCGCATTGCTCCTACAGTGCTTTCTTGTAGTGCTCATTTTAACGTGAAAACTGCAGTAGAGAAGATTTTAGATGTCTGATGGTTCCATGAATGATTCCACTTTAACTGGAATGCCCTGGGAAGAATTTTGGCATTCCTTCGTTTCAACAAGAACGTCGTTTGTCCTTTAACAAGGGCAATCGTCAAACATGGATGTTCCAAACGTCTTGCTAGTTCCTGTCTATGTGGGTTGTAGGCACCACTAATACTATAGAAAAATAGTATCAAACCATTATGGTGGCTGTATTAAACCGATCCACCTACGCTCAAAAAATATTGGAAGTGTTAATCGACTAGGCTTATAACAGACTCCTTAGAATCGACAATTCCATGAAACCAGACGAGTCTTGCTATAAGAAAAATCAAAAGGCACTTTTCATAAAATAAAATGAAACAGTCAACCGTGTGTCCGGAGCAGAAGTCAATGACATTTGGGTAAACGCTATAAACAAAAAACGATGCTGCAAAACTTCAACGCAAATATGAAAAAAATATCACTACGAAATGCTAAAAGGAAAAGGGAAAGCAAGAATACAGAGATTCGACGGACGAAGAGACTTAAACTGCCTTGATGAAAATTCATCGCTGTCCTTGTTTATAATCAAGTCGTTCTGCTATGACTATCACTATTATACAAGCGCATATTGTTGAAGATGCTGTTTCTATGAATGGCCGCGTTAGTTCTCATAATTACAAATTACTTACGGAATATTTCAACCCATTGATGAAGAAAGCAGCGTTTATTTGCGTCGCTTTCGGGAAGCAACTTTTCCCGTCCTCAGCGCACACACGTAATGGCGGCATAAAGGTGAATCGCACTGGCCAAGAAAAGTAAATAGTGTTGTTTTTGAAAAGGTCCAATCTGGAGGGGGGCCTTGTGTAAATAAGTATGGGAAATAATGTAGGGCGTTAAACCTCGTTTGAGGTTAGGGAAGGCATATCCGGTTCATCCTTAATTCAGGGAGCAACATTTTGTAGATTGGACGAGTGGGCCCCATAACTTGTCTACTTCCACTCCTTTGTCCCTGTTGATAGTTGTATTGTAACGGATGTAAAGGGCTTCCTTTACTTTTCCTGTCCTTAATTAGTTTACCACGCAAAGGACTTCAGAGTGCAGCCTACTAAAGCAGGTGGCTGCATGCTCTGCGACGGCTGAAGCCATCATAGGTCATTATTGTTGTGGGTTCCAAAGTTTGTGGTCTTCCTCCGTGCCTCGTTTGTGTACCTTTTGCCCTGCTCTTAGCATTCAGGTAACATGTCAGGCACTTCATATGTTCCATGAAACGGTGGTTCATGGAACTTCCGGTTTCGCCAATGTAGGTTGCGCCACAATCACATTTTACTGCATACACCACTCCAGGTTTCTCCTACAAAGTAATGGTGCTCTTGTCATTTCTGAGAAGGGTCCTCATGTTTGGTGCGCTTTTGAAGAAGATTCTGAAGTTGAAAGATTTTCCCAATCTGATCAGTTTCTCTCCCTGGCCTGTGAGATACGGTATGCAGAGAGTGATATGGCTTATAGTTTTCGTACTTCTCCTGTCTCCATGGTTTTAGTCTTTCTCGAATGGTGGAGCGAATAAGTTGAGTAGGATAGTCATTTTTTCCATAGTCCGTGTAATGTGGGATAATACTTCTTCCAGAAATTCTGGATCACAAATGCCTATCCGTCTATCAACTAAAGACCTCACAACGCCTTTCACCACCGATTTCGGGTGGTGGGAGAAAAAATTCAAAATTCAAGCTCATATTATCATCCACTGAAGACGCGACGGGGCTGGTCCCAAAAGCTTCGGTATTTTTAATAGCCTAAGAACGAAAATTTTTCATTGTTTTCTTCATACGGGGGTAATAATTCCAAAATAGAAGAAGGCAGAGACATCGGATGGGAACAAGGATGAAAGTTGGAGAAGACCTGGAGCGTGACTTTAAAACCCGTTTGCTTTAAAGCAGAAGACACCGACGGGCGTAATGTTTACTGTCGTTTTGTTCATTTGGTGTCGTGTCACTGTCCCGGTCGGTCGGTGGGGATGCTCGCTCTCTGCAGGACTGACTGGGCGAGCGACGGACGCTTGACGGGTACAGGAGTAGTACCTGATAGCTGATGTCGCCAGCCCGGATGGTCTAGCAGAGGAGCTTGCTGAACCGTTGACCGGCAGGGCAGTGTACACATTTTTTGTCTTCGCCTGATGACGGGTACATGAATGGTACCTGAAAGCTTGCGCAAGTAAAAGGTTTTTTACGAGACGGGGTGTATACCGTGCATAAACTTTATTTAGCCTAAGAACGGTGAGAAGTCGCAACATAAAATCATGTCCGAACAGTAATCTAACTTCTTTACGTTGACATTCACGGCTTCGCGTTCATACTTTATTCCAATAATATTCGCACTGTCATTCACATTGAACTTTCATTTTAGCCCTACCAGTCATCTGCGTGCTTGTCACCTACGGCGACGGGTCTTTGAAACCACAAGCTCCTCCGTACAACAGATGGAGGTAGTGACATCAGCTTTCGGGCCCATCTCTGACACCTCAGAAAACATGCTGATGACAAGCGAATTTGCACCCGAAAGTTCCGTGTGAATATTATGAGCACAAAGTATGAACGGCAAGACGCGACGAACATCAACATAAGATAAAATGAAACTAAAATCTTCTCATTAAAACATTCTAAATTTACTTCATTTTCCTAAGCTATCTTTAAATGGGGACGCATTTTACAACCGAGTTTCCGGAACTTTCTTAAAGCGGTTTCTTCCAAACAGTGTTGCTCAGGAACACTGCAATTGACACGTCAAGCTCTACCGACAAGCGGATCGGAAGTTTATTATTAATACGAAGAATAAGAACCATACTGAACAAGAAAATTAGCCGACATTTCAGAACACAGAAGTTCAGAAAGATCCGTTTAAGTATACGCTCAATATTGTTAGTGTTTTTCCTACTGAATACCATCCACATGCAGACATTGTATGTGCTGCGCGACTAGTTATACGGAATTGGAAGTCGCTTGCGAAAATTTCAGTAAATCTTCCTAGACGTACTGTCCCCCATTCTATTAGGTCGTTGCATAAGTTTTTGCTGTTTTGTTAGCTCTTAGGTTTGATAGTGTTTTATTCTTGCTTGTATGTTTTTTTCCGAGCAGATGATATAATATTTTGTAGCTCTTTTTTCAACCTATCGATTGATCGTATTTCATTTGCATAAGCTCGTTAGCCTGTTGTTCTTTTACCGGTGAAAGTGAGGATGAACAAGACGGTAATTCGGGGAGTTTTGCTTTACGAGTTCAAGCAAGGCACTAAAGCTGCGGTAGCTGCTCGGAAAATTAATATGACATTTGGCAGTGGTACTCTTGGCGTCGGTACAGCTCGGTGGTGGTTTCGCAAGTTTCGTAGTGGGAACGAGAGTTTTGAAGATAATGACCGTAGTGGGAGACCCAGTGACCTTGATGAAGACCAATTAAGGGCCATTGTTGAAGAGGACCCACGGAGATCAACTTCAGATATCGCAGAAAAACTAGGCGTTCACAAAACAACGGTTAGTCGTCACCTCCAACGAATTGGGAAGAAGAAGAAGCTGGACCAATGGATACCTCATGAACTGACCGAGATTCAAAAGTTGCGCCGTTTCGAGATTTCATCAATGCTCCTTTTGCGCAACAAAAACGACCCTTTCTTGGCACGAATTGTTACCTGCGATGAAAAGTGGATATTGTACGACAATCGGCGGCGATCATCGCAGTGGCTGGATAAAGGTGCGGCTCCCAAACGTTTTCCCAAACCGGATGTCCACCAAAAGAAGGTAATGCTTACTGTTTGGTGGTCAGCAACCGGTATTATCCACTACAATATCCTCAAGCCTGGTGAAACAGTTACTGCGCAGACATACTGCAGCGAACTGGAAAAAATGCATGAAAAATTACAGCGTACACGTCCTGCATTGACAAATCGGAAAGGTCCAATTCTGCTGCACGACAACGCCAGACCCCACGTTTCACAAATGACAGTCCAGAAACTGCACCACCTGGGCTATGAAACTCTTCCTCACCCACCGTACTCACCAGATCTGTCGCCCACGGATTATCATATTTTCAAGCACCTGGATCACTTCCTGAGTGGGAGACAGTTTAAAAATAAAGAGGAAGCAAAAACTGCCTTCGAGCAGTTCATTGCCTCTAAGACTCCGGACTTCTACGCTACTGGAATAAATGCCTTAGCGAGTCGTTGGCAGAAATGTGTAGATTGTGATGGTTCTTATTTCGATTAATAAAGTTTATTCTTTGCCGAGATATTTAGCTTTAAATTTACGGGTTGAAAACAGCAAAAACTTATGCAACGACCTAATATTAGCAATAGTCACTAGGCCTGAAATTGGATGAATTTCGCAATCTGATACTCTCGACAACCAGGAACATGTTTATGCTAAGTTCAAGACAACTTCTGATCTTTTGAAGTGTTTTGAACACCTTACAAATCTCCATTCACAAGAAATTCAATTTTCAAGAAAAGTTCATTCGCAGACTACAATTAAATATCGTTTAATCAGGGCTCATTTAATTCTCTTTATCGAACATTCGCTTGCTGACGTTCAATGCCGATATAAAAGCTTCGATCTGGAAATACAAAATGCCTACGTAGCCAGTGAGAAGATAATGTACCACGGACCTAAAAATAAGTCCCAGAATTCCAGCGTACACGTATTTATTTTATGTGTCGATAAAGTAATGACTTTTCCATCATCTAGACTCAAAAAATGAACGAACCGAAAGAGACAACATGGCTGCTGCGTCGAGCATAAGATGAACAGTATCACTGATGGCCTGATAACAAATATCGGCAAGTTTTTGCCAGTCCAGCAACAGTGGAATAATTAAGGACTTCAACAGGTATAAATAATAGATAAGCAGGTCGGTTATTGTTTCACCGATGACAGTAGCTATTGGTCGAATTGCAACGGTGACAAAGGATACAATGCTCTCCTTAATTGAAAAATACACGGGCAGGGCTTTGTTTCTTACGCTACGGAATCTGACCAGCGCATCGTCGTAACCAGTTTGCAGTAACTTCACTAAGTGATCGTCACCATAGGTTAACACTAGCCATACACCCACGCTGACTAACGCAGTAAGGGAAAACATAAGGTAGAACGCAGTTTTCAAACATCGAATGAATTCTAAAAAACAATGAACAATAATAAAGTACACCTGATTTTATTCAAGAACTTGCTGTTTTTGTTCGCAGTCCTGCCTCGGAAATCAGACTTACGACTTGCATTATACACTGGCTTAGTAGAATCTTTAACTTGCACTTTTTCTGGGTGTTTCCCTTTTGTCGCCTGTCGCTTCATAACGTGACGGAAACTACAAAACAATTTATTAGATTTATACAAATGTAACATTCAAATTCAAATTGGGAACAACTAACTTTCATTAACAAATCCTTTTCACGGAGGTCTTTGCTAAGTTCGAAGTTCATAGGTCTGTATTCAAACAATACGTTTTGCCCGGTATTGGACCTGCAGGCTATTAGAAAAACAAGACGCAATAACAAACGCACGACTTTGTCGGAGCTTCGGGTACTACGTTTCCCGCCGTCAGTGAGTATTTAGAAATTCACCTTTCATCTATACGCTGACTACAAAACACTTAGGTGCAGACATAAGCACAACATCAATTACCGATAGCTCCAATCAAATCGTGCGCTTGGCGCTGGTTTCTCGTTGTTTTAGTAAGCCGCTTATCCACTGACAGGCAAGGCACTGGTTGTATGCTTATGCTGTATGTAATAAGTGGCTTACCTCCGTAAAAAGACGTCTTTATCAAGAACCTTGCTTTACAAAGAAACCAGCTTGCATAAACAATCGAACGGCTGGTTCGCATGAAAACGCCAACAAGATACGTATTTAATAATAAGGTTAAACAGATCATCCACGTACAGTAATCCCTACGCATTTCGTACGTTTGGGTTGGTGCTGTCTTGCCGGAAAAATTTCGGAGTCTTCTTGCCCATAGCTACCCGTGAACTGCCTATCCACCTTCGAATGACCCAACTACGTAAGCTATTGTTTCTAGCAAGACGCACTAATCCCCGTTAACCTAGTGTACGTGCTTTACAGTACGACTTGTGTCCCACAGGCACCCACCAGCACTGCCAGTTGGCACCTCGTAACGCCGGTCGTCAGCATATTTTCAGTGACAAATTCTAATGGACCAATTAGCAATTCCATGCTTGAACCTTCCACCACGTACCAAAGGTGAGGAAACGAAAACACTTGTTACTCTGTTCGATGTCTTCAACGGCTTGTGCCCGTTCTCTCGTATTCGAAGTGTCTGAAATTAACAGAAACAACGCCCTACCAACGGATAGATGGGCAGTTATTAGGAAAATAACAGAACACTATAGAACTTTTTCGAAGGTATCGGAACGGTCTTGTTCCGTCGTCAGCGATTTATTGGTTGTGTAAGGGAACCCGGATCTCGATGGGTATATATAGGCTGGGTCGGTAGGTCAGTTTGTATGGTGCAACATTTGTTTTTATTAATAATTGCACTCCATACTTCACTGACTTCCCTTCCCTTGTCACGATGGATTGTCTCATTATGTCTAATGAAAAAGGCCTCTTTTATTTGCCTAAGGTGGAAATAAAAGAGGCCTTTTTCATTAGACATAATGAGACAGTCAATCGTGACAAGGGAAGGGAAGTCAGTGAAGTATGGAGTGCAATTATTAATAAAAACAAATGTTGCACCATACAAACTGACCTACCGACCCAGCCTATATATACCCATCGAGATCCGGGTTCCCTTACACAACCAATAAATCGCTGACGACGGAACAAGACCGTTCCGAAAGCTTCGAAAAAGTTCTATAGTGTTCTGTTATTTTCCTAATAACTGCCCATCCATCCGTTGGTAGGGCGTTGTTTCTGTTAATTTCAGACACTTCGAATACGAGAGAACGGGCACAAGCCGTTAAAGACATCGAACATGCCTAGACCCGTTACGAGAAACCCGATATTCTTACTTTGTTCCACTAAAGATACTTTGTTCCAAGTTGCCGGGCTGCGGTTCTAGCTTCGGAGGTAAACTGCCTAGTTGTGTGGCTACGCTGTCCAACCGCGGATATCTTGCAAAGCTCTGCTCGCAGCTAAGGGCCACCTGATGCTTTGTGTGTAACGGCGAAACTCTGCTGCTCATTTTCACTGTTACTTTGCGCTCTCGCTAGTTTGAGTTGTAAAGTTTACTTCAAAAACGCGTTGGACAATACGAAGTGTACAAATATAAATATGTACAAAACAAACAAGTAAACACAAATAACACATACAAATAATACGCGGCAGTTCACTGTCTGCGGTAGTTGGCCACTGAAAGCATATGTTAGTCACTTGGCATGGTGTTCTGCTGTCCGGACATACTGCCTCTGACGAACTGCTCTTATCGGAGATCTCTTTCTGCCTGCAGTTTTCTGATCCTGTCCATGAACCATCGGAGAGTGGAGTGGTCAACTTCACATTCTAACCGCATTTACAGAGACGGACAGCTTCGACGAAATTATTCGCGCGATCGCGACCCATCAGTGGCCTTTCGTAAACTGACCACATCTCTGGCGGAAATGGTGGCATCCGACGGCCTTAAATCGGTTCTAGAACCCTACACAGTTCTCCTCGCAGCGGTACAACCAACGCAGCCGTTCTTCCAGTAGAATCCCTTGACAGAAGGAATTCCACGGGCACAAAAGCCAATGGGCGATCGTGCGCGGGCAAGGCGAATCTTTTGCAGACGATGAATCTTTCCGGCAGAAATACGTGGATCAGCTTTCTCTTCAAGCAGCCACACAACTGCGCTGCAACTAAGATGGCATTTATGGCGGTCTACTCGAAGTGCAGCGTAATGGAGTCATGAGCGAGCTAAGTCCATTAAACCTTTCACTGCTTCGAACATCCGGTGGTACGTTTCCTGTGGTTTGTTGAGTTGCAGGGCAAATAGGACCGAAAAACAAATCGGCCATGGTCACACATGTCTGTGCGAAAATGGGGTAGGGGAGCGAAACTTGGAAATGGGGTAGGGGAGCGAAATTTCGCACATGTCTGTGCGAAATGGGGTAGGGGAGCGCCGGCATACAGCATCTCTGTGCAGCTGTTCCAGCGAACACGCGATCGTCAGTCGAAAATAAGGACTCGATGGCAGTGCCGCTTATATAGTTTTCCTTTTTCGGCAGATGATCATCTTCATTGCTGGGCAGTTGCGCCAGCGAACGTTCCCAAGCGAAGCTCATTGATGATCATCACCAGAGCCTCCATGGTTTCCTCCCTCAGGCGCTTGACGTTGTTACTCACCGTTGTAGCCTCTAGGTGAGCTGGGTGACTCCATAAGTTATGGTGATTCACTTCGTTCATGACCTGGCTTGTGGCCACAAGCCTGTGTATCCGTAATTTTCATTTGTCGAAGTGCCGCTCATCGCAATGCCATAACGTGGTGATCCCTGAGCAGTTTCGCATTTCGAAGGTGCACATACGTCCCCAATGAGCAAACGTCTCGGGGTTCTCTTCCGACATGAAACGAGACTCCATCTTGTAGCGACAGCGTAAAGTCAGAATGGTTGACCACTGTCAAAGACTGGTATAAATAGACTGCTCATATCAATGAGTCAGGTGTTCGGCTGGTCCATAAAAAACTTCGTGTTTTACGCAGTGTCTGATAAAGCAGACTGGCATGTAGGCACCGTTTTTTATACCAGTCCATTGATGGCGTTCTGATCAATTCAATACAGTGGAACCTGCAAAGTTGACCACCTCTATAAGTTGACTGGCCATCCACATGTTGACCGCACTTTTATGGTTTGTTGGGCCGCCATTGGTAAGTATAGGAGAGTTAATCTATAGGTCGATTATCTCCGTAAGTTATACCTTGAGCACCATAATTCAGACAAGAGCCCATTCATTACGCAGTGTTTTGCTCTCCATAAGTTGACCAGAGAAGGAACAAAGTACAACCAGAAACAATAAAGAAATGCTTCCAGAACGTTGGATTTGCTACAAGTCGAGAAACAATCATTACAGCCTCCACAGACAGTACACCCAATACGGGAATATTCCCGGGAATCGACTTCGGAGCTTTCTTTACAATGGATAATGAATATGTGATTTGTAGTGAACCTGATGCAGAATCCATTTTTCAAGCAGTACTGTCCGATGTACGGGCTGCCCACGAAATACATAGGTCGGCTGATGATTTAGGTGGCAATAGCGATACAGAGGTCGGAAAGACACAAACAGACGACGACATTCGCCATTCACTGCATCGACTGAAGTTATTTGTGAAAAGTGCTCCGATATGTTTAATGCAATAGCCAACCCTGACTTTGCTTTGACCACTTATGTCTGCAGCAAGAAAGCGAAGCAGACAACGACTCTCAACATCGCTGACAGTCTGATCTTTCAACATCATCTGAAAGCCGTTTCAACATCGCTGACGACGGAACCAGGGCGTTCCGAAAGCTTCGATAAATGTGCTAACCTGTGATATTTTTAATAATCGCCTTTCCATCCGCTGGTAGGGCATTTGCGGTTTTATTACAGGTACCGTCAAAAAACTGGGAAGCCGGAATACCACCATATTGAAACATGAAACCCGTTGCGAAACATCCAGTATTCAAAATATAAGAATATTAGAAACCCTTCGTTTAATTTTGTTATATATATATATATATATATATATATATATATATATATATTTTGTTAAAGGATGCACATCCGGCGTGCACATGACGCCAAGCCATCGCTGGTACACAATGCAACGCAGATGACGCATCCTTTCGGACCCAATTTGGCGCGGGCTCACATGTACGACGCAGCTGATGCATCCTTTGTCCCACGCGCACATGCGTACTTCCGCGCCAGATGTCCGTTGCGACCGTCAGTAAGAGCACAGTGTTTCGAAGGAGTTATGACGTGTTTACGACTGAAATCAATCTATATGTTGAACAATTTCTTACCGCCCTTGAATGGTCAGCTTATACAGGTTCCACTGTAATGTCGAAATAGTTTCGATGCATTGATGCTGTTAATTTTTATAGCTAATCGTGCTTGATAAGTTTAAAGGCCAATTTCTTATAATTTTTGTTCATGATTTCCATTTGGGCTGTTCAGCACCTGAATGAGTCGAAAAATGCGCCAACCATTGGACAGGGACGCGGTGAATACTCGTATAGTGCAACAGCGCTACATCAAATTCCGCGTCGGAAATGAAAACCTCACGCATAACCTCTTTCCCAGACGGAAGGTTATTTGCGTAGAAAGGCAACTACGAGATGCTTTGGAGAGTGATTCATGTCGCCAATTGCGAGAAGCTGAATCGTCATCCTGTCGCTACCGGGCCTGACGAATCAACGTTTCCTGCATACGAGCTACCGCTCCATAGCTTGTTCGTTCGCATGTTAATAGGAAACGCTTTCGTTCCCTTTCTATGTTGCGTATTTTATTCGCGACCATGCATACCAGACGATGAATCAGACGGCACAGATATAGGAACCGCCGAGAACGCGTACGAACTATGTCCGAACTATGTCTAGGAAGCAGAACGAATTCAGCAGAAGCTTCGACAATTCAGCGCTAAGCCAACAATTGAATGATGCTAACCAACAAGTTTGAGATGAACTGACTCGTATGATTTGTATGCGCTATTTGTAATTATTTGTTAATATGTTGAAAATCGGGTTTTTTGTAACGGGCTCAAACGTATTCATGTTGTTGGTTTAACGGCTGAGGATCCCGTTGTCGCAATGCACTGAGTCTGAAATCACTTCAAAAAGACACCTTAACCAGTGGCTGGTTAGGTGGTATTTATTGGTGAAAGACAGACACAATGAACGTACAGATATTCGGAGCTTTCGGAACAGCCTTGTTCCGTCTTCAGCGATGTAAAGGTGAAGACGGAACAAGGCTGTTCCGAAAGCTCCGAATATCTGTACGTTCATTGTGTCTGTCTTTCACCAATAAATACCACCTAACCAGCCACTGGTTAAGGTGTCTTTTTGAAGTGATTTCAGACTCAGTGCATTGCGACAACGGGATCCTCAGCTGTTAAACCAACAACATGAGTATTTGTTAATATGTTCATATTTCTGTTATTTGTAAGTCTTCATACTTGTACTACTTTCGGAACTAGCTTGTTCCGAAAGCTCCGTGATTAGCAAGTTATTGTGCTGAATATTTTACCTAACAGCTGACCCATCCATCCGTTGGTAGGGCGTTGTTACGTTTAATTTCAGACATTGAACAACGGGAAGAGTCCGTAGAAAGACAGTTCAACCGAATCTCCCGTTGCCATGGAACCAGTCTTCAACTACCGGAAACCTAGTCCAATTAATGGATATTTTGTCTCATCTCTGCAAGCAATACCATAATCGTAACAGCAGCCACACTCATTCATACACATGCACAAATGCGTATGACTTCCAGTTGCGTAACCTTGGCTCCTTGCGAAATCTGCCGGCCGTCCATTTTTGCTCTTAATCTTAAGCTGAGAGGTACACTTAAGCTGCAGGGCAATTTCGCGAGACCAGCATGGTTGCAAGAAACAGTGGACCATGTAGCTGCTTGTTGCCATTATTTATAACTACTTTCTACGGCGCATACAACTCCTGGAAGTCGCGCCTGTCCGCAACACAGGAACAGCTGCATTGCAATGCGAAAACTACGTCCTCCACTTGTCATGCGTACCTGAATTTCTTTGTTTACCTTCGTCAATTAATGTATTTGGAATTGGTGGTCAATTCGAATACTTTCTGCAGGCCTCATGGAAATTGGTGGTCAATTCGAAACAAGACCCCAATAGTGTATGAATGGTAGGAGATTTCAAGGTGCAAGTAGTGATGTGCGTCTATTATCTAAGTTATCCATTCTGATTGTTGGAGATCAAAATTGCAGTGAGAACGGCAGTGCTGTTTATTTACAGCTGCAGGTACTTGTACAGCACATACGGTTTCTGTCGGACAGAACTCGGTATGCGCCGAGGTGCACCTGTGATGTTGAGCCTGGCACTCAGAGAGGCAACAGCAGACCATCCGCTAAGGAACATTATAGTGGTGGGATGGCCTGGCCTTACGTTCGTTGCCAACGAGAGTGTATTCTCAAAGCGAAAAATACAATGGTAGCCTGTTCTACTCACAGCATTGGGGTCTGTGTCCGCGGGACCGAATATACGTTTATTGAACATGCATGGAACAGTAACCGGTAGCACGAAGCCATATATGTATATATACCGAGCCCCCTCTGGGGTGTTCAGGTAAACCGCCAGGTGACACCGGTACACTACATCGTCTTCCCGCTAAGGCGGGCCGAATAATAAATAATCTTGAAGATGCCATGGCAGACATCTTTCGCTTGTGCTCTTATCTTTTACGGCCGACGTCGCAGCGAGGGGCTGAGCTCTCGTTGAGCTCGACGGGGCAGCATCTCCCAGGCCAAGTGCCGTCGCAAAGACGTCTTCTGCCGAGACGGGTCACTTGGGTAACTCTGATTAGATGGTCAACGTGTCTAGAAAGGATACTGTTATTGGCCACTCGTACCAAGTGCACACATCGTCCTCTGGTTCCTACTACGATGGCACCCATCCATTTTGGCACTTCCCTTGCAAAACTCTTGGCCATGACTTCGTCACGTGCCCTAAATGAGCGGATAGATCCAGGAACTGGACCTTCAATAGGTGCTTCCCAAGAGCTGTAACCAGGCCTCATGCAATCCAACGCCATCACAAGTTTGCGTCTCACCAACCGTTCAGCTGGGGACTGCCCCGTGGTCGCGTTGGCGTTGTCCTCATTGCAAAAAGGGTCTTCATCAAGTTCCGTTCGAGATCGTTGCTTTTTGCTGTAAGCTTCCGTAGCACTTGTTTCAATGTCTGCACGGTTCTCTCCACTTGGCCATTTGAATTGGGATGAAATGGTGCAGTACATAAATGACGCAACCCAGAGCGTCTGATAAAAGCTTCAAATTCGAACGATTTGAATGCCGGTCCATTGTCGGACACCAAAACTTTCGGCAAACCATGCGTTGAAAAAATTTCTCGCAGGCAGCGAATAGCCGAAGCGGAGGAGACATTCGAAATTATCTTTGCCTCAGGCCATTTGCTAGAAGCATCAACCGCCACAAAGAAGTATAATACTTTCCCATGAACGGCCCGGCGAAATCAATGTGCACACGATTCCATGGAGAAGTGTCGATGGTTGGCCAGGGAGACGGTAACACTCTCGGCGGATCAGGTCTGACTGCTAGACATGTCGAGCAATTTGTAACTATTTTCTCGATATCCGTGTTGATGCCCAGCCACCATACATACGACCTAGCGATGACCTTTGTCGCCACTATCCCTTGGTGCTTGGGATAGAGCATCTTCAAAACGTCTCGTCGCAAAGACGATGGGATGATTACCCTACTCCCAAACAGAACACAATTCTTCTGCACTGACATAGACTGGCGGTGTTGAGTGAACATCGTAAACTGAGGAAGCAATTTGCCTTTTGGTCATCCGTTGCTGATCCATGTTCGCATTTGGGCCAGCGTTGGATCGTTGTCAGTTGCCTGAGCAATGTCGGCCGGGCGAAAAGGCCCGTGGGGTTCATTCTCCAACAAAAACACTTCTGGTGGCTGAGGCATTTCATTTCGTCGTATGGCAACGGCAAACGACTGAGGGCATCCGCGCCTCCCATCTGCTTTCCCGGTCTGTAATGTAGATAATAATCGAAGTTGCTCAGCCAAAAATTCCATCTGAGCATCCGAGGGAAAATGCAATCCATAATAGGATTCCCCTGTCTTAGCAGACCTAACAAGGGTCGCTGGTCCGTATATATTGTAAATTTGCGGCGATTAAATAACGACGGAACTTTAGTGTGGCGAACATAATCGCAAAAGCTTCCCCGTCGATTTATGCATAGTTTCGTTCAGTGGAATGCAATATTCACACCGCAAAGTAAACAGGTTGCACCACTCCGTCGTCATTTACATGCGGCATAACATGTCACTTTTTCTCCCACAATAACAGATGAAGCATCGCATGTCACCGCCAATGATCGGTTCCCATCGTAAAATGTCAAACAGGAAGAAGAGGGTAGCAATTCTTTGGCCTTATGGAAGTCCGTCTGCATCTTTGTTCCAGCTCCATCGTACATGCTGTTTAAGGCGGCGGTAAGCTGGCTCCAGGACGTTGGCTCGATTGGACAAAAATCAGTCGTGAAAGTTCAGGAAACCGAGAAAAGCGTTAACTCGGTCTTATTTTTCGGCAATGATACTCTGCTGATCGCATGTACCTTCTCATTCGTCGGTCGGATTCCCCTAGCACTCACAGTATGGCCTAGAAACTGTAACTCTAGAGCCGAAAAACACGTCTTTCTCCCTGAAGCCTCAAGCTTGCATTCCTCAAAGGGTGCAGCACGCTGCGAACACGACACTGGTGTTCTGTTTCGGACGCGCCAATGATTAGTACAGTAGACCCTCCGTATACGCGGATTTGAGTCAACGCGGTTTAAATGAGAAGGCAATGACGTCATTTATGAGCTGTAACTGACGAATCACTGCCAAGTACAGCTACTTTCCAAGTTGTTGTATAATCTACAATGTTTATGAAAGGCTACAGCGCTGTCGCGCAACTTGGCAAGCACTTTTCTATTTGCGCAGCTTGCGTTGTTTCTTGCTAAATTTTTGCTGGGTTTGCCTGAAGCGATTTTGCCTGCAAAGGAATTAATCACAAAGGCTTCATACCAGGGAATGGACAAGACGAGATTTTAGTTAACTGAGCAGATAAAATAGCTCGTACTTCTCATATTGTGCACTATATGCAGACGTGCTGTTAAAGTATGGAGCTCCGTGGTCATTTAGTTTTCTTGACGAGGGTTGAATCTAACAGTATTCAAACAGCGGTGTTCGAACTGCTCGTATTGTTCAATATAAGTAAATCGGGTCTTATTGCGGGTTACCCCGGGCTCTAGAGTAATCCAACAATCGTAAGCAAATGAATGCAAGTATCTTCACAAAGCAAAACAACGGCAGATGACGTAGTCGTTGTCTTTGTTTACGGGTTGTTGCTGACACGGAACTTCGGGAAATAAGCATGTTTCCATGTTCCGACGGCCCCAATATACGTAGAAAAGCTTAAGCGACGCAACACTGTTCTGTTTTTGTCTCAACCTTGTCAAGCATGGTTCACTGTTAACTGCTAACGCTAACCTAAGCGTAAATTTTATGCTCCTTAAGTGTGGAGGTCTGAGATTCTTAAGCAGCAATGGAAGGAAAGGGTGCGGCGTTTCCTTATGTGGAACTTGTAGATAATTTAAATGCATTCGCTTACATGGCACAGGATACCTGATGAGCATCATTTGGCTCTGTTCGGTTGACCATAGCTATTTTGCCGTGGCCATCGTATGCTCCTGGAAGGCAAACGTACACCGAAACGGTTGTAGTTGCTATTTGGATGCGCACGCACTGATATTGCCTGTTTCTGTCTCCGCTACTGTTTGATCACACGTTCATTCCGTTGGTAAGTGCGCATATTTAACAACAATGAATGATTTTATTCGCAATGGTTAATATACGACGAAAAAAACACACATACAACAGCAACTGTACAACGACCAAAATACAATAACTGTACAAAGATCACTGTGGCGGCCAGCAGGTTGCAATGTCATTGACAATGCAATCGAATGGGTCTTGACGGGGCGTAGCCTGCTGCGCCACATGAACTCGCACAAGTACAGGTCCAGAAAGCGCCGAGGCGTTCCGCACCGGAGCTTGTTTGACCGCTACACTTGTGCCCAGAGGGATTCCACGGTCTGCGTGTGCACCCCTAAATTAAACCAGATATCTCAGGCCTATGGGAGGTCAGTGCTGGGCTCTTTCAAAGAAAACGTCTTGTCACTGATGGGACAGTGGTTGTCTTGCTTCACGCGTAATGTTAGAGAAAATATCTTGCACATGCTGGGAGAGCGTTGGTGTCCTTCGTGCACGTATGATCGGTAGGTGGTCGCAAACGCGGTGGGCTAAAGGAAACGTCTCTTATGATTGACGGGATCTTGTTCGGTCACCGTTGCGCACGAAGTTAGACAAAAGAACTTTTGACTGAAGTGACGGTTGTGCCGTCCTTTGTGCGCATGCGATCAGGAAGCATTCTGACGACGGAGCATCCATTCGAGAAAATTTTTCGTTCCCGACCCAGGACTGTACTTTCACAAAAACTTTCGATTGATATATCAGGCGAAAGTTTTTATGACGGTCGCCTGCGTGATAGGACATTTGAGTATGGAATCGCGCAGGAGAAAGTTTTTCACAGGCAAACGTCACAAAAACTTTCTCTTGCGCGATTCCATACTCAAATGTGGTATCCCGCAGGCGACCGTCATAAAAACTTTCGCCTGATATATCAAGCGAAAGTTTTTGTGAAAGCACAGTCCTGGGTCGGGAACGAAAAATTTTCTCGAATCAGAATCGTACGCTGCTCTGCCGTCAGAATGCTTCCTGATCGCATGCGCACAAAGGACGGCACAGCCGTCACTTCAGTCAAAAGTTCTTTTGTCTAACTTCCAGCGCAACGGTGACCGAACAAGGTCCCGTCAATCATAAGAGACGTTTCCTTTAGCCCACCGCGTTTGCGACCACCTACCGATCATACGTGCACGAAGGACACCAACGCTCTCCCAGCATGTGCAAGATATTTTCTCTAACATTACGCGTGAAGCAAGACAACCACTGTCCCATCAGTGACAAGACGTTTTCTTTGAAAGAGCCCAGCACTGACCTCCCATAGGCCTGAGATATCTGGTTTAATTTAGGGGTGCACACGCAGACCGTGGAATCCCTCTGGGCACAAGTGTAGCGGTCAAACAAGCTCCGGTGCGGAACGCCTCGGCGCTTTCTGGACCTGTACTTGTGCGAGTTCATGTGGCGCAGCAGGCTACGCCCCGTCAAGACCCATTCGATTGCATTGTCAATGACATTGCAACCTGCTGGCCGCCACAGTGATCTTTGTACAGTTATTGTATTTTGGTCGTTGTACAGTTGCTGTTGTATGTGTGTTTTTTTCGTCGTATATTAACCATTGCGAATAAAATCATTCATTGTTGTTAAATATGCGCACTTACCAACGGAATGAACGTGTGATCAAACAGTAGCGGAGACAGAAACAGGCAATATCAGTGCGTGCGCATCCAAATGGCAACTACAACCGTTTCGGTGTACGTTTGCCTTCCAGGAGCATACGATGGCCACGGCAAAATAGCTATGGTCAACCGAACAGAGCCAAATGATGCCCATCAGGTATCCTGTGCCATGTAAGCGAATGCATTTAAATTATCTACAAGTTCCACATAAGGAAACGCCGCACCCTTCCCTTCCATTGCTGCTTAAGAATCTCAGACCTCCACACTTAAGGAGCATAAAATTTACGCTTAGGTTAGCGTTAGCAGTTAACAGTGAACGATGCCTGACAAGGTTGAGACAAAAACAGAACAGTGTTGCCTCGCTTAAGCTTTTCTACGTATATTGGGGCCGTCGGAACATGGGAACATGCTTATTTCCCGAAGTTCAGTGTCAGCAACAACCCGTAAACAAAGACAACGACTACGTCATCTGCTGTTGTGTTGCTTAGTGAAGATACGTGCATTCATTTGCTTACGATTGTTGGATTACTCTAGAACCCGGGGTAACCCGCAATAAGACCCAGTAAACCTGATCAAAAACCAGGGAAGACTCCTCTACTTTCCAGGGAAGACTCCTCTACTCGACTGTCAGGGCGGGGTAACCATTCGGTCATCCTTGATCGGGCAGGCTTCGTGTCCGTTCTGACGGCAAACTTAGTGTACTCACCACTCACGGTGCGAGTGCGTGAACGAATCGAACGACTTCGCTTCATCGAGAATCCAATAAAGTAAGTTCAGGAAAAACGGGCTGAAAACTCCGTAAAGCTGTTACGATAACGATAAAAGCACTACACATTCGAATTGGTCCAGTATCATAGTAACTTTGCTGTTTTTTTAAATTCGCTACACTACGTAACAGCTACTCGCTTAGGATTTAAATAGCGCTGGGCATCGGAACTGGAACGAACAGTCTGCTTGAAGTCTGCAGGAAGGAGTATGCGCAGTGCCTACGTATTCTCGCATCTTTTGTGCAGTGGACTTGATTACACGCGGAATTTGATTATACGCGGTATGCCCCGGAACCAATTACCGCGTATACGGAGGGCCTACTGTATATCATCTAGCAACACTATTACATTCTTGAATCCTTTCGTTAGTGAAATCATCAAGCGTTGAAAAAGTGCCAAGTGCTGCCTTGAGGCCGAAAGGCAGTGACTTCACTCTGAAAAATCAGCATGGGGTATTTGATAAGGTATATTAGTACGACTTGCACCGTCTAACCTTTTATTTCAAACACTCGGAGCTTCAGCATGGATTATTGACCATAAGCACCTCGGAAGCCGTTTCATCAACCGACACTTGCGGGTATGCATTTCTTAGATCCAATTTTGTCCGGTACCGAATAACGCGGCGCTAAGTTGCCTGGAGTCCCTTCTTCCCGGACAAAACGTAACTATAGTCTCGAAGCCGTTGGCTTATGAATGTCGTCTGGGCGGTGTGGATCTCAGTTTCCTCATTGCCGGTTTCAGTACGCTGGTGAAGTTGGTTGGGTCTGATTCGTTGCTTGCAGCTGTTGGGGCCATAAACTCAGCCGACAGGCGCAGACTGCCAAGGCACACCATCTCTGCTGGCGACAGCCCCAGGTAGGATTTCAGTGCTGCCCGGATACCCAGAAGGACTAGCGATAACGTTACTGTCCACTTGGTACCAAATGCGTGCGTCCGGGCTATGAGTACCGTCTTAAACTGGCGTTGGAATCGCTCAAGCAGCCCATTCGCCTGCGGGTGGTAAGCCGACGTAGAGGTTTGTTACGTTCCCATGAGCATGTTCAGCGCAGACCACAAATGAGACTCGAATTGTTTGCCTCGATCTGTCGTTACCTGCCACGAGACTTTGAAGCGGGAACCCAGTTGACCAAAAAAACTTCCGCCACTGTCTTTGCTGAGACGTCAGCAATTACCCATGTTTCAGGCCTGCGCGTAAATCTACCGATGGTCGTGACGTGAGGAGGTATTTGTAGCCGTCGGACGACGGAAGCAGCCCGATAATGTCCATATGTATGTGATTGAAGAGCGCGGACGGCAGCGGAAATTTCTTCGGTGGCGACTTCGTGTGGCGGTGGACTTTAGCTCGTTAGCAAGGAACGCAGGCACGCGTCCAGTCCACAATGTCCCGTTGCATGCTGGGCCAAACGAAACGTGATATCAGAAGGTGTTTCGTGGCTCTGACTCCAGGATGTGACAATCCGTGGATAGACTGGAACACGGTTGTCCTGAGTGCCGCTGGTACATAGACACGTGGGGGAGTAACCGAAACGTCTTTCCACAGTGGGTGCTTGCAGCCGCTGACGATCTCTGGGTTCAACTCCAGGACACTGTGTTCTTTAGTTCATCATCGGTGCTCTATGCAGTCGCCACTTGTTTGGCAGACGGAGTGCTGGCATGGTTGACCGCTGCACAGAGCTTATGTGACAGGGTGTCTGCTACGACATTGTCTTTCTTTGCCTTATGCCGCATTTGGATCTGCACAGATTTTATAAAGTCAAGCTGGCGGATCTCTCGATAATTCAAGCCCTGTGAGGCATTCTCAAATGCTCGCACCAGTGGTTTGTGGTTCGTATAGAGGATGACTTGGCGGTCTTCGATAGTTGCATGGAAATGCATTACTCCAGAGTAGGCTGTGAACAATTCAAGCCCGAATGTGCTGTAACGCTTCTGGTGATCCTGCAACCGCTTCGAGAAAAAGGCTAGCGGCTGCCATGTGGAGTTCACGCGTTGTTGTAACAACGCACCGATGGCCTGGTCAGAGGAATCGACCATGAGCGACAAAGGTGTCTTGGGATCAGGGTGCAGAAGCAGCATGCTCTTGGCAAGAATGGACTAGGGTCTTCGAAAAGCGTTCAAAGCGCTGTAGGACCAGCCGATGAAGAAGAGACTATGGCGTTCAGCAGGCATAGTATGACCGCCAATTTGGGGCAGAAACTTCGGTAGAAGTTGATCATGCCAAAGAATTGGCGGAGCTGCTTGGTCGTGGCTGGCAGCGGAAACATTTGCATGGCAGCGACCTTTTCAGGAGCTGGCCTTATGTCGTGCTGGTCAACACGGTGACTGAGAAATACAAGTGATTAGGAGCCTAATACGCATTTCTCTGGGTTCACATTGATCCCATAATGAGCCAGCTGGGCAAACACCTTCGTTCAGAGTTGCAGGTACTCAGATTCTGAGCGGCTTGCTATCAGGAAGTTGTCCACATAGGCGAAACAATTTTCTAGCTCACAGAGCACCTGGTCGAGGAATCGCTGGAAAGTCTGCGCGGCGTTTCGCAAGCTAAACGGCATCTTGGCGAATTCGAACAATCTGAATGGCGTCGTCACTGCCGTTTTACGTATATAGCGCGGGCGTACGAGGACTTGATAGAAGACCGTTTTGCCGCATAAGTACGCGTTGAAGTCAGCCAGGTGGGGCAATGGAAAGGTCTGGCCCGGTTTGGCGATTCAAATTGCGGTAATCGCCGCAGAGCCGTCATTGTTCCGGGTTGCCACTTCGGCACTAAATGAAGGGAAGACGACCAACTACTATTAGACAGTATGATAACCTCCTGTCGAAGCAACTCGCTGAAGTGCGCCTTGACGATGCGCAGTCGCTTTGGTGCCAGCCGTCGGGGTCTCGCGAAGACAGGCGGATCCGTAGTGTCAATGGCATGTTGGAAGCGTTCCAACTGGTCACGGTTCTGTTCCGCTTTAGGTCCATATTGTTCTTGTGCCTCTACAAAATGTTTCAACAGTTAGTTGAACTTATCGTCTTTCAAAGCAACAGTTGCTGGTGTGATACGTCGAGCCTCGTCTAAGTTATTCTTTGACTGTCGTAAGCTGTTACTGGCCAGGTCGACTACTAGACGGTGGCAGTGAATGAAGTCTGCGCCTATGGTTGTCGTTCCAACCTGTCCCACGGTAAAAGTCCACGTAACTGGCGACAAGCCTTCGAACTGGACACTGACCGTCTTGTAGCCACAGATAAGAACCGGTGTACCACTAATTGCGTGTACGTAGCCAGTTGGTGGCGTATGACAGCGGTCTGGGCTGCCTGGAAACTGGCTTGCAGGTACAAGGCTTGCCGCGGAGCCGGTGCCGACAAGGAATCGGATTCAATAATAGCGATCGAGTAGACGGACGCAATGGCTAACAGGTTCGGCAGCAGCGACGGCCGTCAACGTCGTGCGTCGCTGTCGTTTAACCAGTTACATGGTGGATTGCACTGGCGAATCCTTTTGCCGAACCGACGGTGGTAGTAGCACATTCCTCGTGCAACGTCTTCATTAGCACGAGGCCTAACTTGTCGCCGGACCGGTCTTGGCGAAGGTGAGTGCGTAGATGGGTGACAATGGTCTGTCGGAGATAGGGTGCGGCGACGGCGGGAGGGCCCATCGGCATGCAAATTCAGCTGCCGCACCCTTTTTCCGAGGTGGTCTACGCGGGATGCTAGTTCCTTGGTGGTCACGTAAATTGGGGCAAGTGACGTGGAAGAGTCGTTTAACTCCATCATGGCGATACGAGCAAGCTCCGGTGAGGACTTTTCTTCAAACGGCAACAGTGTTACCTGGACTTGACGGGGCAAGCGGCTCAGGAACAGTTGCCGTATCGCAGATTCGTCATGCTCGCTAGATGCTGATGGCAGTAACTGCTGAAGCAGGCGCAGGAAAACCGACGGTGATCATCCTGCTAACTCTTCGCCAATTAGGGCATGCCGAAGCCGCAGGGACTTGTCATCTGCAAGTCGATCTAAGAGGCGGTTTCCTGGTCGACTACCAGTAGAAAGTCAAGCAGGAACCTGAGAGTATCTTCTGGCATGGCGCTAAGGGCCAGCTCGACCCTTGTTTCTTCATCATGGACATGCCTATGTCGAAAGAATAAGTCCAGTCTAGCGAACCAGAGTTCGTGGTCCACAGGTAAAAATACAGGGTGGGACAGGGGCATGGCTACAGATGGCTGGATTAGGCTTGCCTCCGAGGCTGGTGCGGAGGGTTGCAGCGAGTCAATTCCAGTCAGTCAGTCAATGTCAATTACCCTTCTTTGACATCTTACGAACCGGGTCACCAATGTAAAAGCACAGGAGCAGCAGATGTTTATTGGACCGACACCAAGCGAATCACTGATTAACCAGGCGAAACCTGAACTTAAATATCGATGTAAGGTCGGAAAATGACCAGGTTTTAAAATGAAACCTGTATACTACATACGGTTCCTACAGTGGTCAACACAGAGATCAAATTTCAGTCTGGAGTGGGCTACTTCGGCGTTGTTGCTCATTCAGTGACGACCACGCAGTGTTCTCTCGTAGTTCAGCCAAATCTGCGGGGAAAGGAGCGATCCAGCGGCTGCCGAACTGATTTCTGCGGTCTAAATAGTTATGTTGAAAATGTTCCAGCATTTGTTCCAAGTCATGGAGTGGCTAGGTGACTAGCTCGTCGAAGATGCTTCCGACGTACCCCGTTGGCACAAAAACAATGCAAGTATTGTGTTGCGCATGTCGCCTGCAGATCACTTTACTGTAGTTTAGTTAGACATCGGTTTGCTGGCTGGTGGTTTATTGCCAGGTGTTGCGTCCCAATTTGTGTGTACGGCTCATTTATGGACCGTATAAACTGGGACTTACTGCCCCTGCCCAAGCTGTGGAACCGGGGTTTTAGGTATGTTTTGTTTAATTTTTGCTATACATTTTTATGAGCGAAGTGAGATGCCGACAGAAATGCAGAGTTGTTCTATGATAGTCGTATTTCATCTGAAGTGGTCATACTCGACTTAGTGATTGGTCACGAGAGTAGTTACGCGACTCGTAAGTTACAGTGAACACCAACGATTTTGCACGGCAATTTCCCAGCAGCTGATAATTTTTTCACCTATGATTCACTTCCTCCAAGATTAGCTCCCATTTGGATGACTTGTGCTAAGGTAACATAGTTTCGCTGCTGGGCTATGTAACGTCGCAAATGCGAGCGAAGTCTCCAGGATTATCTGCATGATGTCCTCCGGACGTCAAACCATTAGGCTGATTCGCATTCCTTGAAGTTCCAGTTAATAAAATATCTGAGTGTAAGGAGAATGCTGTTTTTTGCTCTGAGAAACCGGCCAAACAGTATGAGCACGAAACAGAAGTTAAATTCGCCAATCGTCTTATCGGGTCTTATTGCGGGTTTCCCCTGCTCATACAATAATCCGACAATCGTAAACAACGGAATGCAGGTATCTTCACAAAGCAAAACAACAGCAGTGACGTAGACGTACTCTTCGTTTACGGGATGATGCCGACACTAAATTTCGGGAAATACGGATGTCCTGGGTACATGTCAACTGGCCCCAGGCCCCACTGGCCCCAGGACAAATTGACACTGAGACGATTTGATTGGCTGAGACCGACTCGGCGGCCTGCGTGATTGGCCGACGTAGCGCGATTCTATTCGTCGTCATGCGTGATTGGCCGCCCTAGGCGCGATTCTATTCGTCGTGCTGATTGCCCGGCGCACTTCGCTGCGGCGCATGGACGCAGAACTCCAACTTGCACGGCACATTATCGAGTCGCATGACTTGTTCGCAGGTTTTGCGCCAGTCTCCACATTTAACCGTCCACCCAACATGGATAACCAGCGTCATCGCATGCCTTGGTCTTGTCTTCTCACATATTCTCCCTGGGATAACCGAGCAGACGCCGAATGCTTTGAGACGGTTTTGCTGCGTTGCTGGTCTGCTCGGGCGCATTACGCGTCACCTCCACTAAACCGGCATCGGAACAACGGCTGATCAGAAGAAATTGTCTAAACAGAGTCCATCATTCGTGTTGAAGGTTTGCAGCGGCTGTCTCAAACAATTTCAAATATATCCCGTAAGGAGAGAAGCACAGTTGTAAAATTAGAAATGTCCCACAAGGGGCCACTGAACACAGCAACGACGGAAGAGGGCAGATACATCGGAAAAGGCGAGGGAAGAAGGAAGGATGCTGATTTTAAATGATGTCCGGGAATCGCCGCAGGAATTCATGGAAATCGAGGTTCCCAGTAGAAATTTTCCGTCAGACCCACGCTTATCTTTTCATGACCGACTGGACAGACGCGCCCGTCAGTAGTCTCCAAGGAAACCATTGGTCACTCTATCTCGCTATTTTCAAGAATTACAGGAAACAAAACACCATCTCGCGAAGCGCTATCGCTCCAGCTGCTTATGGCGCTCAACGATCAGTGCATATGCGAAAAATTTTGCAACAATTTGAAGAACCAACATATTTGCATGAAAGACAGTCTGGAAGCGCTGTTGTTTCTCTCTACATAGCAGCGTTAATTGTTCCCTATTCATTTCGGCTGCATAAATACATTTAGCTTGTTCCATTTTACTATACTTTTAGCTTGCTCTGTCATTGTTGAAGACTCGCTGTATCTTCTTGGTATGATCGTTCTTCTGAAGTTGTTTTGCTTTCCCTGTCACTTCCCACAGTTCACGAAATGCTGCACAAATTCATTGATCGAATGCCCAAAGAAGAAAAGCCGCCAATACAGCAGGGAATACCTAGTGCCCTAAGTGATAGGCCATTTCGCCATCTGTTCGATAAAAATGATAATGAATTCGACCGTCTCCTCCTTCATACTGAAGTGAGATTACTCTCGAAAGGTAACATGCTTAACGCGGTTTCACGAGCTCTTCGGCTCACTTGTTTAATTTTTTGATCAGCACGACTATCCTCATTGCGAACATTTGCGCAAATCTACAATGGATGCAGCCTACGTGGTCGGTTTAATATATCAAATTCAACAAAAGGAACAAGCAGCTCCAATGGAACGAACAAAATATGAATAAAACGAACGCTCCAATCGACGCATTCCTATCGTCTGTGCCCTGAAATTAAAATCATGCTATGATGTTAATTTCAGGGCACGGGCGGCTAATGTAGGTCGACTACGGCGTCGGCCCAAAAGCAGACATCCTTCCATCACGTATGCAACAAGAGGATGCGTATCAAATATGCTATGATTTTAATTTCAGGGCACAGACGATAGGAATGCGCCGATTGGAGCGTTCGTTTTATTCATATTTTGTTCGTTCCATTGGAGCTGCTTGTTCCTTTTGTTGAATTTGAAATATTAAACCGACCACGTAGGCTGCATCCATTGTAGATTTGCGCAAATGTTCGCAATGAGGATAGTCGTGCTGATCAAAAAATTAAACAAGTGAGCTGAAGAGCTCGTGAAACCGCGTAAACCATGTACCTTTCGAGAGTAATCTCACTTCAGTATGAAGGAGGAGGCGGTCGAATGCATTATCATTTTTATCGGACAACTGGCGAAATGGCCTATCACTTAGGGCACTAGGTATTCCCTGCTGTATTGGCGGCTTTTCTTCTTTGGGCATTCGACCAATGAATTTGTGCAGCATTTCGTGAACTGTGGGAAGTGACAGGGCAAGCAAAACAACTTCAGAAGAACGATCATACCAAGAAGATACAGCGAGTCTTCAACAATGACAGAGCAAGCTGAAACTATAGTAAAATGGAACAAGCTAAATGTATTTATGCAGCCGAAATGAATAGGGAACAATTAACGCTGCTATGTAGAGAGAAACAATAGCGCTTCCAGACTGTCTTTCATGCAAATATGTTGGTTCTTTAAATTGTTGCAAAATTTTTGGCAAATGCACTGATCGTTGAGCGCCATAAGCAGCTGGAGCGATAGCGCTTCGCGAGATGGCGTTTTGTTTCCTGTAATTCTTGAAAATAGCGAGATAGAGTGATCAATGGTTTCCTTGGAGACTACTGACGGGCACGTCTGTCCAGTCGGTCATGAAAAGATAAGCGTGGGTCTGACGGAAAATTTCTACTGGGAACCCCGATTTCCATGAATTCCTGCGGCGATTCCCGGACATCATTTAAAATCAGCATCCTTCCTTCTTCCCTCGCCTTTTCCGATGTATCTGCCCTCTTCCGTCGTTGCTGTGTTCAGTGGCCCCTTGTGGGACATTTCTAATTTTACAACTGTGCTTCTCTCCTAACGGGGTATATTTGAAATTGTTTGAGACAGCCGCTGCAAACCTTCAACACGAATGATGTACTCTGTTTAGACAATTTCTTCTGATCAGCCGTTGTTCCGATGCCGGTTTAGTGGAGGTGACGCGTAATGCGCTCGAGCAGACCAGCAACGCAGCAAAACCGTCTCAAAGCATTCGGCGTCTGCTCGGTTATCCCAGGGAGAATATGTGAGAAGACAAGACCAAGGCATGCGATGACGCTGGTTATCCATGTTGGGTGGACGATTAAATGTGGAGAAGGGCGCAAAACCTGCAAACAAGTCATGCGACTCGATAATGTGCCGTGCAAGTTGGAGTTCTGCGTCCATGCGCCGCAGCGAAGTGCGCCGGGCAATCACGCACGACGAATAGAATCACGCCTAGGTCGGCCAATCACGCATGACGACGAATAGAATCGCCCTACGTCGGCCAATCACGCAGGCCGCCGAGTCGGGGTCAGCCAATGAAATCGCCTCAGTGCCAATTTGCCCTGGGCCAGTGGGGCCCGGGGCCAGTTGACGTGCTCCGCTCAACCTTGTCAGGCATGGTTCACTGCTAATTGCTAACGCTGCTCCGAGCGTAGAATTTATGCTTCCCAAGGGAGGGGATCTGAGATTCTTAAGTAGCGATGGAAGAGAAGGGTGCGACCTTTCTTTATGTGGAACTTGTAGAAATTTAAATGCCTCCGCTTACATGGTACAAACTATTTGGCGGGCTTCAGTTGACCCTGTTCCGTTGACCGTAGCGACTTAGCCGTGGCCATCGTATGCTAATAGAAGTCAAGCATACACCGAAACAGTTGTAGTTGGGATCTGGATAGGCACACATTGTTACAGCCTGTTTTAGTCTGCCCTACTGTTTCATCACACGTTCATCCCGTTGATCAGCCGCGAATTGAACAACAACAGCAACGAATGAATGATTTTATTCACAACGTTCATACACAACAAAAAACACGTATATACAACGATAACTGTACAATCATCAAAAAGTATATACAACGATAACTGTACAAAGATCACTGTGGCGGCCAGTACGTTGCAATGTCATTGACAATGCAATCGAATGGGTCTTGACGGGGACGTAGCCTGCGGCGCCACATGAACTCGCACAAGTACGAGTCCAGAAAGCGCCGAGGCGTGCCGCACCGGAGCTTGTTTGACCGCTTCACTTGTGCCCAGAGGGATTCCACGGTCTGCGTGTGCGGCCCTGTGTCGGGCTGCACAAATTGGAGGGAGTGGTTCACTGTCAAATGAGTGTAACCACTCCCTGACAGACCGCGGTACCCTCGCCATTGGTCGGTTATAACCGTAGTGTCAGGCCTGACGTACTGCCGTATCAGCGGTAGCAGGGTCTGGCTACTACGGTTCCCGACCGGCGCAAGGAAGCACTCTCCGGTCTCGCGGCACACGCCCCCGAGGACCCATTGCGTTGGGTACATTCGGCCGCGCTGATACTTTCTCTTCGAGAAAGCGGTCTCGTCAACCTCTACGGTGAGTCCTGGACCGCCTATCACAAGAGGATTCCTGAGCAGGGGAAAGTTTTTGTGGCGGTCGTCTGCGCAATTTCCATACTCAAGTGCCCTATCGCACAGGCGACCATCACAAAAACGTTTGCCTGATATATCAAACGAAAGTTTTTGTGAAAGCACAGTCCTGGGTCGCGAACGAAAGGTTTTCTCAAATGGCTGCTCCGCCGTCAAAGTAGTTTCTGATCATAAGCGCACATAGTACGGCACAATTGTCACATCAGTCACAAGTTCTTTTGTCTAACGACCCGCGTAACTGTGATCAAACAGGGTTCCATCAATCATAAGAGACGTTTCCTTTAGCCCACCCGTTTGCGACCACCTACCGATCATAGGTGCACGAAGGACACCAACGCTCTCCCAGCATGTGCAAGATATTTTCTCTAACATTACGCCTGAAGGAAGATGAACACTGTCTCATCAGTGACAAGACGTTTTCTTTGAAAGAGTCCAGCACTGATCTCCCATAGGCCTGAGTTCTCTGGTTTAATTCGACCTTACACCATGCCCCATATGTCCTTTTCCCTCCTCACGAAGGTGCGCTCACCAACAGAAAACTTTCTCTCAAGGGAACGCTCATTTAAGAGAAGCTTGCTAAGTTTACACAAAAGCAGTGACAGTAATTCAGACAATCACCCATACGATTCATACTACCGTTCACCCTCTCCGGCCACGGCATATGTGTTTCAATCGTAGATACGACACCAGTAATTCCATGTTAAATGTCATCTTAAACCTGTATCCGACGGAAAAAACAAGTAGCCTTTTTCTTAAGTTCACATCAGCAGTCCTATTTCCCGCTTCACTTTCCTATGGCTGTCCACTTTTCCATAGCCTGCTTCAATTGTCAGCAATGCAACTGTCGAATGCACTGGAAAAGCAAGGTGGCGACATCTATGGTGGAATCGAATTGATAAATACCGCGTCGTCTTTTCACGTTCAGTTTTCCCATTCGTTACCAAGCAGCGAAGTTGAAAGCAGATATGTCGTTCAATATATTTGAAGTTTTCGAACGTTTCAAAGAGGAAGAAGCGGCTATCCGTTTTCTTCAAGAAAAGGGTGCCCTCCACCAGCACAGGACGTGCACACGGGGACACGCAATGAAATATTGCGAGAGGACAGGCCGTCATGGTCCCCGATGGCGATGTCAAAAGGGTGGCTGCGGAGAGGAAGTTCCTGTACGAAGAGATACATGGTTTGACGGCAAGGTGGCTCCTGCAGACATACATCTTTACATGCCAACGCCTCTTTCACAGGGGAAAAATTTGAGCTGAAGAAGGCTCTCGTTCTCATATACTCATGGAGCCGTGGGTATACCAGAATGTCATTTTGTTCCCGAGAACTAGGTAACACCGTAGTTACACCTCACATCGAGTACACCTCTATCACACATTTTATAGGGATAAGCAGCAACTGTGCGGTCGCAATGCAGAAACGCCTGCGTGAAGTGGCCGCAGAGTCGCTGCTCAGGAATCCTCTTGTGATAGGCGGTCCAGGACTCACCGTAGAGGTTGACGAGACCGCTTTCTCGAAGAGAAAGTATCAGCGCGGCCGAATGTACCCAACGCAATGGGTCCTCGGGGGCGTGTGCCGCGAGACCGGAGAGTGCTTCCTTGCGCCGGTCGGGAACCGTAGTAGCCAGACCCTGCTACCGCTGATACGGCAGTACGTCAGGCCTGACACTACGGTTATAACCGACCAATGGCGAGGGTACCGCGGTCTGTCAGGGAGTGGTTACACTCATTTGACAGTGAACCACTCCCTCCAATTTGTGCAGCCCGACACAGGGCCGCACACGCAGACCGTGGAATCCCTCTGGGCACAAGTGAAGCGGTCAAACAAGCTCCGGTGCGGCACGCCTCGGCGCTTTCTGGACTCGTACTCGTGCGAGTTCATGTGGCGCCGCAGGCTACGTCCCCGTCAAGACCCATTCGATTGCATTGTCAATGACATTGCAACGTACTGGCCGCCACAGTGATCTTTGTACAGTTATCGTTGTATATACTTTTTGATGATTGTACAGTTATCGTTGTATATACGTGTTTTTTGTTGTGTATGAACGTTGTGAATAAAATCATTCATTCGTTGCTGTTGTTGTTCAATTCGCGGCTGATCAACGGGATGAACGTGTGATGAAACAGTAGGGCAGACTAAAACAGGCTGTAACAATGTGTGCCTATCCAGATCCCAACTACAACTGTTTCGGTGTATGCTTGACTTCTATTAGCATACGATGGCCACGGCTAAGTCGCTACGGTCAACGGAACAGGGTCAACTGAAGCCCGCCGAATAGTTTGTACCATGTAAGCGGAGGCATTTAAATTTCTACAAGTTCCACATAAGGAAACGTCGCACCCTTCTCTTCCATCGCTACTTAAGAATCTCTGATCCGCTCCCTTGGGAAGCATAACTTCTACGTTCGGAGCAGCGTTAGCAATTAGCAGTGAACCATGCCTGACAAGGTTGAGACAAAAATAGAACGCTGTTGCCTTGTTTAAGCTCTTCCACCAATATTAGGGCCGTCCGGATCAAAAGGACATCCGTATTTCCCGAAATTTAGTGTTGGCATCATCCCGTAAACCAGTGTTTCCCAAGGGGGCGGTACCGCCCCCCGGGGGCGCTGGGAGATTCCAGGGGGGCGCTGGAAGCCAAAGGGGCAGTCGGGGGGCGTTGGTAGGCAAGGGGGCGGTACCGCCCCCCTTCGGGCCTGGAATCCCTTCACTACGGAATAGAGCAGAAGAACGCATCGCGGAAAAGAACAGTGCTGACGAACGGACGGACACTGTGTGTTCAGGCTGCCGACAAATGAGACACGCATACCCACTCCAACTGGAACGGTTATGGAAAATCGCAGGAATTTTTTTGTCCGTCCTGTCAGCCCGGACAACGTTGCGGCTGGCGACTGGGTGCTGGAAGGGCGCTTGATTCATTGTATGATTACTTGAGCAGCAAGCTGCTGTGGCACCGCGCGCGTCGATTCAGTGGCGAAAAGCATATAAAAAAATTGCTTGCGCTCGCTGGTGTGTGATTCACGTTCCCCTCTGCTCAGCATTCGTTTCCATTGGACAATCTCGTTTGCGTTTCCGTGCCACTGCCTGTAGAGACGGAATAAATCAAGCAGCTTCTCGCCATCACTATCCTGCGTTTGCGGTTCCGTAGCTTCGAAAGTGTCAATCTTTTCAGTGTTGTTTCTCTCTGCCAGTGACGTCTGCCATGTAAGTGCGCTTTATTATGTAACGTGACGATACTACTGCAACGATTGCTTCCTTCCTCCCAAATGTCATCTTAATAGATTTTTAACGGCAATTCTGTCACCACACGTTTCCGGGTGCTATAGTCAGTTGACAGTCAAACGGGAATCCTGACTTCGCTAGTCATATTTTAGTTACCACTCCTGCAGACAGATTTTTCGCTGCGTTTTATCAACCGAGTTAGTTCCTAACTAGCATGGCTTTAGTTCGCTTGCCGTTTTCTCACTCTGCTAGTAAACGGTCGTTGTTATTAGGCTGATATAGCAATACTGATGCCACCCGCTACTAACCTATTGCTTGAGGTAGTGAAGAAGTATGATGCCGATGATGGCTTCACAATCTTTGCTTTCATTATTTGCAGTCGAGATAAAAACCTATCTTGTTTCTAGAGGTTTTGCAATGCCCGAAAAGAAGAGAAAATGCAGGCAGTACAGTACAGAATATCTGAAGTACGGCTTCATTGCCTCACCCAGTAACCAACGACTGCCAATGTGTCTCCTCTGCCACAAAACATTTTCAAATGAGTCTATGAAGCCATCGCGATTAATTGAGCATTTGGCGAAAATGCACCCTGACAAGTCAGATAAAGACTTGGCCTACTTTCGGTCTCTTCGGGAACAATTCCGTAAACACCCGACGCTGCCTGATGTGTTCTCTTCAACATCAAAGCTTCAAAACGATGGCTTGCAGGCTTCCTACAACGTTTCATTGATGATAGCAAAATCAGGGAAGCCGCATACTATTGGCGAAGAATTATTACTTCCTGTTGTAAGCGAAATTTTACGGACAGTTTTGCACAAGCCACCAGCAGAGATTCTCAAGAAGATTCCATTGAGCAACAATACAGTCCAAAGACGGATCGACGAAATGAGCAGAGACGTAGAACAAACGTTATGCAATTTTTTAAAAAATACAGAGTTCTCGTTACAGCTGGACGAATCTATTTTGCCTGGAAATGAAGCATTGTTGTTAGCATACGTACGATTCATAAAGGAAGAGCAACTAGTTCAAGAGTTCTTGTTTGCAAGGGAGTTGCCCACCGACAGCAAAGGAACGTCTATATTCCTGGTGGTAAATGAGTTCTTTAAAGAAAAAGAAATTCCTCTTACGAACATTATCGCCGTTGCGACCGACGGAGCCCCCTCAATGGTCGGTTGTCGTACTGGATTTATCTCTCATTTGAAGAAGGTAGTTCCAGGTGTGTTGGCAATACATTGCGTTATCCATCGTCAACACTTAGTGGCCAGATGCCTGAGCGAGCGCTTGCACCTCTCATTGCAGTATGTCATCTCAGCGATCAACAGAATCAGAGGCAGATCTTTAAGTGACAGATTGTTCCGCCAATTATGTGAACAGAACGATGAAGATTTCAACCGCTTGTTGCTTCACACTGACGTAAGATGGTTGTCAAAGGGGTCCTGCCTGTCACGTTTTTATTGTCTTTTTGAGTCAGTGTTGGAATTTCTTGAAAAGGAAGATCCTTCTCTGTGCACGAATTTGAAAATGTTCGAAGGTGACATCGCGTACATGGCAGATCTGTATTTTAAATTCAACAAAATGAACTTGCAGTTACAGGGAGATGATCTGAACCTGGTCAGAACGAAGAGCGTCATAAACGCGTTTGTTTCAAAGCTGTTATTCTTCAAGGAAAACCTGTCTCGTAAAGAATTCTGCCACTTTCCGAGCCTTTGTGAAGTTCATAAGAAAATGCAGATGAATGAGGAAGACATCGAGGTTTACTGCCATCATTTGGAGATGCTTCATAAGGACTTCGTCGAACGGTTTGAAGATATCCTCGCCATGGATATACCAACCTGGGTAACAGATCCTTTTTCTACGATAGAAAATGCAGAAAGGCATTTGCAGGAGGAGTTACTAGAACTACAAGCGAACGAAGAGCTGAAGGCAAAGCTTAAAGTCGGTTACCAAAGTTTTTGGCTGCAAGAAAACATTGCACGTCTTTATCCAGAAATATGGGCTGTTGTGAAAAAGTACCTACTTTCTTTTCCTTCGTCTTATTTAGTTGAGCGTGGCTTCAGCGTCGTCACAGATCTCCTGACGAAGAAGAGGAACCGGCTACAAATCGTCGATCGGGGCGACTTAAGGTTGCGGCTAACTAACATGAAACCAGACGTGCAAAAATTGGTCTCACTGTATCATTCCTAGCGCTCGTTGCACCGTTAAGTTGACTGATGTGTATCCTAATAATTGCGACCGCGAATACCACAATTAAACAGATTAATTTGAGGGCTGTTTCCTATTGGCTGAAACCGGTGCGTGGGCGTAGCGATGCCCAAGGGGGCGCTGGAGCGACCCATGCTCGAAAAGGGGGGCGCTGGCGACCAAGCGCTTGGGAAACACTGCCGTAAACGAAGACGACGTCTACGTCGCTGCTGTTGTTTTGCTTCGTGAAGAAACCTGCATTCCGTTGTTTACTATTGTCGGATTACTGTAGGAGCAGGGGAAACCCGCAATAAGACCCGTCTTATCGCCGCTGGTGCCCGAAGTGACCTCTGAACCGTACGGTGACCAAGTCGGAACACCTGCCTGTGCATAAATCGCCGCGTGGGTTTTGAGCTTAACTTATTCGAATTCGCTTGCGCACTGTTTATCGTGCTACTTAGTGTACTGTACAAGTTGTAGATTCCACATTACAAGCGAATTTTAATAGGAGCGCATAGGGCAGAGATTCTCAAAGGAGGCGGTAGCGCCCACCGGGCGCTGGAAGCTTCTGGTGGGTCGCTGGAGATATCGAGAAGCTAGATGCGCGGTAGAGCTCGTCGTCCGAGTGTTTCAGGCATGGTAATAAGAAAGGAGCTAGGCAGAGGTAGCTTTGATGGCAGCTGTTCAGTGTATGGGTACTAAAGTTTTCATGACTGGACGTGCTAGCTTAATGTGTAACCACTTTGTGTGTTGATAGCCTTTCTGCAGTAAAAGTCGCGCCAGTGACCTGCTTCAAAGGTTTTCGCTGACATTGGAGCATGTCATCACGAACGTCTGGTCTTGAATATGTATGTGGAAAATGAATGCGCAGCACCTTCATTCCCGCTGCCATCTTTAATTCTTGCGTGGATTCGTGCGTGGCAGCCGATAAATAAGCGCTACTCTTTCGCCATTTGTTTCCGACGTGCCTTTGTAATAGACGCGAAGTTCAATGGATTCCGAAACACGGGGAAAGATCTCACAATTTTAATAAAGGAAAGAAACACGGTCACGGGTTGTTTCTTGCCGTGTTTCCTTCCTTTATTAAAATTATGAGACGCGAAGTTCGCTATTAAGGGTGGTTTCAGTTTTCGCGTTTCGTCACAGGCTCATATAAGGCAAGCTTTTTATATAAGGTTCTCATGAGTTGGATTGAATGGAACGGATAGTTATTAATACTAAGTAGTCACATTCATTGAAATTGTAAAAGTGAGAGTATCGATGTCCGTTTCCTAAGAACCTAATGGACGAAGTTGGAGTTGAGCCTTAACAAAAGCAATGGAAGGCGTGTTGGAAGATCAACATGGTAGGTATTTCAGGATCTGGTATGCTGCGCGCTCCCCCTTTTCTCAACCGTCGTACTGTAGCATGGCGTCATGTTAGGAAAATCAGGTACTGAGACGGAATCTGTGACGTCACGGTACGCTAAACGAAGCGGCGTCAGCACTGCTGTCTTGTGCTGAGTGCATGTACTCCTCGCTAGTTTTGCCACAGCAGGCTGTTTTTTGGGGTTGACTTTCGAAATTTAAGAAGTGCAGGTATCTTAACTGTCATAAACATTCATGTGTGAACGCTCAACGCTTTTATCGCAATTACCACATTCGGGAATTTGAAGTATCTGGACGTAGGGTTTATCCCATATGGAAAGCGGCGGAACTTGCTGCATCGCGTCCAAACTGTTATCATGGCATCGAGGCTGCTGTTCTTAAGGGGACCCCCTGTTTGTGGATTTTGGGAAGTCCATAGAGTTCCTGGCCGGCATGGAAGGTGGAGATCTTCCCGAAAAGCGTGCAGAAAAGAAGTATGTGTGCGCAAGGGCACATGGCTGGAGGGTAACCTTAATAAGAGTCTCAGTTGCCCCACTTCTAATATGGTCATTACAGGCACGAAGTTGGACTTGCAGACTGTGGTCCGGTTCATTTCCTACTGGAGCCAGAAGGAAACGTCCGCCAAATTCTGCAAGGTTAACTTGGGTATGACAACTGGCAGATGTCACAGCTGCTTTATTTGCACAGACTGTGTTGCAGGTATGACGAAACGTGACGTCATACAATGGAACTCCTGTCTGAGGAAGGTTGTGTCGCAGTGGTTGTCCAGCCATCCTTTGATCCTAGGAGGGTCAGGGCAGACGGTGGAGGTAGACGAAAGCGTCTTCTCCAAGCGGAAGTACTACCGCGGTCGAGTGCTTCCCACTCAGTGGTATGCCGTGAAACAGGGCAGTGCTCCCTGGGCCCCATTGGGGATCGCAGCAGGCGCTCCCTTATGGGTTTTATAAGGAGGCACGTCCATCAGAGTGTCACTGTCATGGCGGACGAATGGCAAGGATATGCGTCACTGTCCAACTTGGGTTACACGCGCTTGCGTGTTAACCACTTACGCCACTTCGTCAACCCGGTGACAGAGGCGCATACCCAAACGATCGAGTCGCTTTGGGCTGACCTTAAGCGGCAGCACAAAAGACCCTGCGGCACGTCCATGTCGACAATGACGTCGCATCTGGAGGAATACATGTAGCGGCGAAGGCTAAGACCTGATGAGGACCCGTTCCTCAAAATCATGGAACATATCGTAGCCGTTTCCCCGCCGCGCTGATTGCCCGCCATCTTATACACTTTGTTTTTTGTGAATGAGCATATTATCGTTCATGAATAAACTGTGTGACATGCTGAGTTGTTTGCTGCACTGCTATGCTTAATTGGCGCTGACTAATCTAACCGTAAATGCTAACCGCAACGCAACTGAGACACCTGCACTTTTCAACCGCGAATGTTAACCCAATAAGAGTCTACTGATGCTGGGTCAGCGACCAACGTATACGCTTAGTACAGGAGAACGTTGCTGAAGCACATAACATCTCAGAGATAAACCGTGAAAGTAATCATAAATCAATGTTTATTTGCAGAATTCACAAGATGTGAGGTCTGCTTGTCCCAATATACAATGTATAGCGGACTAAAACAAAAGGGAAGAGATAAATGGCGAGTTTGCTTGATCGTTTTGAGTCTTTGCGAGTCGATTTGAAGTGAACATGGAGCACGGCGGTGCCGCTCCGTACAGATGTGCATTGGTTACTGGCCCGACCATAGCAGAGTGCCTCGCGGGCAGTCGCTGTGTGGCCAGCCAACTTAACACGTTCTGAGTGATGCCCCTGGCCTTCGTGCCTACGCACTGCAGCAGACCTCCTCGTGAAGGCCAGCGCTTCGGTTGAGCGCATGAACCAACTTGCTAGCTGGTTCGTGTGCTCCACCGTCATTGCGCATAAGAGCGCCTTTGTTGACTATCAGAGATTGGCATCTTCCTTGCCTTTAACATTTCTTCATTCCGAGAGCACCACGCTTCTCCATCGCCAATCACTAGGAGCCCATTGCGGTACTTTTCGGCCAAGCAGTCAGCAGTTTCGAACGGGATGGCATCATCTAGAGCCCCGACCTTACTGCCTTTCCGGTATGTCATAGTATAGGATCGATAGTAACCGTGAATCCACTCTCGTCAGCAAGCGAGGCGAGCTTCCTCACGATCATGTCGTGCCTACGGACGATAAGCCCGTGTGTGAAGTTTCAAGTCTGAGACATATGGCTCAAGGATTCGGGGAACCCGCCGATGTGTTCACAAGGCCGACAAAGGACCCTCTGTTCACCCGTTTCTGCTCGACCACGGTGGGTCTGCAGACGAGCGGTGACCAGACAAGTCCTCGCTTTAATTGAACCAACGTAGCTTCACTGCTTTATCCTATGTTCAGATATCCACAGATTGCTGCATTGGTTGAACCAAAGTTCCGCCGCGGCTTGTACGCCAGAGTCAACGTCCTCGGTTAAGGACTGAAGTCCCAGACCTCCGTCTTTCATTAAAAGATAGAAAAAGATCGTCCGACATCGTCGAGGGGAGGAGGATCGTCTTTAATGTCTGCCATATCATCGTGCCGATGAACGCAACAGTCCGGGCAGTTAGATTGCTGTTGCAAAAGGTGAACAGTAGCCTGGGGATTAGGTAAGCTCTGATGAGCTGCATCATCTGTTGCGGTTAAAGCGAAGCCTCTTGCAGTTGCCCAAGAATAGTTTGGACGCGATGCAGCATGTCCCGCCGCTTTCCATATGGGCTAAACCCTACGTCTAGATCCTTCAGGTTCCCGAACGTGGTAATTGCGATAAAAGCGTTGAGCGTTCAGATATGAATGTTTATGACAGCTAAGACACCTGCACTTCTTAAATTTCGAAAGTCAACCCCAAAAAACAGCCTGCTGTGGCAAAACTAGCGAGGAGTACATGCTCTCAGCACAAGACAGCAGTGCTGACACCGCTTCGTTTAGCGTACCGTGTTGTCACAGATTTGCCATCTCAGTACCTGATTTTCCTGACATGACGCCATTGTACAGTACGACGGTTGGGAAAAGGAGGTCGCGCAGCATACCAGATCCGTATTTCATATTTACTATTACTGTTTTCTAGCAGCTTGAGCCATACCGTTGCAGTTACAATTGACTTAGCTCGCCGTTCAAAAGAAGTACATTTTTACAGACCGAAATATGTCAGAACAGAAAGAGAAGTGCAGGCAGTACAGCGGTGAAGCTGACGGTTTGGAACTGAAGTGCTGGGGATTGACGTACCAATATGGTTCGCCGGTAATAAAGAGGTTGCGACTGTCGACGTGGAGCCACTGTTCTGGGACTGGTTGTGCCCCTCTGTGTGGAGTGACACGTCACAGAGTGCTGTGTCAGTTGATGCTGGCCTCGCTTGGCATAACCTATGCCATCACCATCAAGTGGGTGCGAAGATCATGTCTGCTGTGATGATGGCCAGCGAGGTGACGGCCAGGGGATTTTGGCCTAAGGCACTACCATCAAAGACACGGAATAACTGACTAGTGGATTTGTCTCAACTGGATGTTAAGACCTTGGTGGCAGAGCTGCGAGGCTGAGTAAGTGCCGATGCGTTCCAGGGCATCGTATCAGGTTTGCAACTGTCACCATCTGCCAAGACCGTCATTACTCACAAGATAGACGTAAGCAAGTCGGAACCTAAGGACGGCTGGTCAACTACGTGGACTGGGCTTGACGTCTCGTACCAGCGGAACAACAGTCATCTAATGGTGGTGCAAGCCGCGGACGACCATCTCGAAGAAATCTTTTGGTCGCCACCATTACCAAACGACAAGCCACCGCCGTACATCGTTGAATTGTCGAGCATGCCCAGCATCATCTCTTCAGGCAAGTAGTACAAGGTGCCGTACGGTGTGGTTGTCGATGGTAGCTATTACCATCATTTTGACGTGGTGCCTTGCATAGACTGGTACCACGCGTACGATTATTGTGACGGGAGATGTTGAATGGACCTTGCAAGTGACTGAGCCGGACGTGAAACATCCTCGTGGCAACCCCACCGACGCCACTGCACTAGTCGAATGGTGGTGGGCTTTCTATGTGTTGGACACTGGCACGGCTGCTGACCCAGCATCAGAGGACTACGCTAATGAAATTGCCCGAAGTTGTCGGTGCAAAGACGTGTTTACATCTTACGAGACGGGACTCAAGAACAACGCGGACGCTAAAGCTGCTTTCGCGCCAGTGTGGTGTAGTTCACCCCATATGCGGAACTGGAGTGCCGAATAGAAATTCGATGAGCGTACATTGTCACTGGTAGGACGTGTTGAACAGCGGTATGAGTCAATTAGTAAGGTTGACAATGGCGGCACTCCAAGATGGGTGCGGTACGGTTACACTGTGGCAACTGGTAGCTGCATGCGGAGGGTGGCCGCCATGCTTGAATTATTTGTGGCCGACGGTGCCTCCATTGAATTCTTTGACGCTAGACGGATGGCTTTGACCGTACGTGGGACGGAAACGTTGATTGCGGCGGTCTGGGATGCCTACGTTGGCAGCAATTGGTACATCAATGCCAGTTTGTTGCATGGCCTCTTCCGAGGCGCGAATCCTGGCGAAATAATTTTGGAAGACCTTTGGCCTTAGATCTTCGTTCTGAAGCTTGGTTTTGTTCCTTCACCCCCTAACATACACATGCCAATGTGCTTGATATGTGAGAAGATGTTTTCAAATGAGTCGATGAAACCCTTTAGGTTGGTCGAACATCTCCATAATATGCACCCGGATAAGGCCAACAAGGACAAGTCTTATTTTCAGTTACACCGCGACATATTTATTAGGCGGCCTAGGTTAGAGAACGTGCTAACGTCGATGTCCGGAATAGCATGATGGCCTCCGTGCGTCATACAACATTTCCTTGTTGATAGGTTAGCCTCAAATGATCGGTGAAGAACTTTTGCTTCCAGTGGTAAGGTCTTCAATACAGTACTACGTAGTCCTGCTGTGGACATAAGAAGATTTCTCTCAGTAACTACACAGTTCAACGTCGCATTGATGAGATGGCCAATGACGTAGAAGAGACGCTGTGTGACTTTTTAACAACGACGCAATTTTCGCTACAGTTGGGCAAATCGACTCTGCCTGGCAATGAAGCGCTACTTTTGGCCTACGCCCAGTTCATAAAAGTGGAGAAATTGGTGCAAGAAATGTTTTTTTGCCAGAGAAATGGTAACCGACGCGAAAGGGGAGTGAACTTTCCGCGTTTTGAAAAAGTTCTTTGAAGAAAAGCAGATAACACTTACGAATATAATATCAGTCGCGACTGATGGAGCGCCATCAATGATAGGAAGCCAAGGTGGCTTCATTGCACTTTTGAAGCAAGTTGTACCAGATGTTGTCGCCGACCATTGCGTGATCCACAGAGAGCATTTGGTGGCAAAACGTGTTAGCAACCGTCTGAATTCTTCATTGCAGTTAGTGATCACAGCGATTAATAAAATCAAAACTAATTCACCGGGCGATAGGCCATTTCGCATCTTGTGCGAATAAAATGATGCAGAATACAATCGTCTCCTTCTGCACATTGAAGTACGGTAGCTTTCAAAAGGCGCCTGTCTTACGCAGTTCTACTGTCTTTTTGACTAGCTTCTGAACTTCTTTGCGGATCACAATAATACTTCGCACGAAAAGTTGAAGAAACGTGAGAGCGACATAGCTTATTTGGTTGATCTGTATTTTTAATTTAACGAAATGAACCTTCTTTTGCAAGGAGACGATCTTAATTTAATCACAACAAGAGGCGTTCTCTGTTCGTTTATTAAGAAGCTGGTTTTGTTCAGGCGCAATTTAGCGCGCGGGGAATTCCACCAATTTCCAAGTCTTTGCGCTGTGAAAGAAAAGTCGGAAATTCAAGATGACGAAGTTGAAGTATATTGCCAGCATTTAGATGTGCTGTATCAAGGTTTCTCAGTTTTCTTGGTATGGATGTTGCAAGCTGGGTAATAGACCCTTTTGCAGAGGTGGACGGCGCGGAATTGAGATTTCAGGAAGAACTCATGGAATTGCAAATGAATGACGAATTGAAAGTGAAATTCAAAAGCAGCTATCAAGCTTTCTGACTACAACGAATAATCGCAGAGTTATATCCCAGCCTATGGAGCGTCATGAGCAGGTTGCTTATCTCCTTTCCTAACACATATTTAGCCAAAAGAGGATTTAGCACAGTCATGGACCTCTTGACGAAGAAAAGAAATCGACTGCAGATAGCTAGGCGAGGCGACCTGCGATTGCGGTTCACAAATATGAAGCCAAATATTTCCAAGTTAATATCATCTCGACAAAGCCAGTCATCCAATTAGTTATGTGTTTATTCGCTGGACGACGTTGATGTGCAGAAAATTAAAATAGTTTAATTACATTCATTCTTCTGCATTACTGAAACCAGGGCTTCCGTAACGGCGACAAGGTGAGAAAACGTGTGACAGAAGGTGATTCTGAAGCTCCTTTGTGCTATTGCCCTTGATTTCTACCGACGCCTTTAATAGGCGTTTTAGGTACCCCTCGCGGATGTTTGTGGATCGAATTCGATCTTTCCTTTCTCAGGAAGACGCCGGGAAATTCATCCCCCTTTCAGTCATAAACTGTTCCACTGAGAGAACTATATAAAAGACTAGCACTTTCTTTGAGAAATCTTTCACGGACCGCTTGTTGAGGTCAATAAAGCATGACGCGACAGGACTGCCATCATGAGAGGAAGAAGGACTAGGAGCTTCTCTCTTAACTGCGGCCTCCTAAATGTCAAACTGAACCAAAAGGTTGGTTGCACCGGAATCAACAGGCGCTCAGTGTTAAATCAGCACGTCATGATATCTAATCGACGTCAGTATGACGAGGACCAACCGCTGCGGATGAAACGGTTCTCGCGCCATTTGGGAGTCTCTGGTAAGTCCAGAGAGCCCTGGGGGGTGGGCACGAAAAGGTTGAGAACCTATGGTTTATCCAGCGCCGAGGTTTTGCTCCATTTAACGAAACTGCTTGGACACTCCTTTCCTTCACGCTCTTACTCTTACTGTGTGGTTTTACAAATAAACGATTTGCCTTGAAGCAGCATCAAGTCCTTATTTCACACTCCCCGTTCTGAAGTCTTTGCTCCCAAATGTTGAGGTGTTGCTACCGATTTTGACGCTTTCCTCCAAATTCCTAATGACGATGCTTCCTCTCCAGTTTCGTGATTATGCCGCCCGATTTCGTTGTGTTTGCGATGCGCCACTCTCTTATGCGGAGCGGCAGCATATTGTTTCCGCGAAGCCATTTCGATATCATCGCCGTTTGCGACGTCTTACACACGATTTCGAGGTTTAAACTTAGGATTTCACTTGTTGTATCTAACGTTTAGGCTTTGCTCAGTGTTTCGAAACGATTCTGCAAGCAGCGAGTGCATACCGCACAACTGAGGCGCGTTGCGTCGAAATTTGTGGTATTGCTCTCAATTTTTGCGGTTTTCACGAAGTGAGAAATCTGTGCTGCGTAATTGCAGTGCCCTTTACGATGGTATATTATTTCCTTTCGACATCAAACCGCCAATTAACTGGTTCCATTTTCAAATTTCATCATCCAAAACAGTGTGCGAATCCTCGCGAAGTTTCAGCGTGTGAACGGTTGCTCATGTCAACCAGTGCCTGTCGGATTCACACATCCTTCAGGATGAATTCAAATTGTTTCTTCACTGGCTCGTCTCCACGAACAAATTGTTCGTAATGCTAACCTCGTCCAATGCGCACTTTTCAGATGCCCTCTATGAATTTCCAAAGAGGCGGTTCGCGTCAAATTCTAATTTTACTCGCCGATGGGCTGCTTCGATGAAGTTATTTGTACGGTACCAACCCATCAGTGTTCTACGAATAACGTACCGCGGTGGCGGAAACCCACGTAGTGCCCGCCAACACTCTGTTTCTTCCGCATGCATGGTCTGCTCATCAAAGAACACTGAAATTTACTGCCAGTGTATTTTAAAAGAATGTTAGAAATCATCGGCTGAAGTTATTCCAAAGAAGTCAAATGTCGCAATTATTCCATTGCTCCATTGAACCTGTTGATATTTCATCACACCACACAACCTCACAGCAGAAACAATGCTGCGACATCGTCATTGCAATGCATGGTTGATGGAGCATGCCACCCATGACATGCACATCTGGGGTAAGTCATCGTGATCGATATGACCCTGAAATGCCTTTTCTCTCCTGTCACTATTATACTATAAGACGGTTCTGCCTGAGGCCTATCCACTCGACCTTGCAACCATCGCAACGCCAGCTGATATCTTCGGGCAGACATTTCTGATTGGCATCTGCGTACAATAACTCCACGACAGCATTCAAGAAGTAACGCTGTGTAGAAGCGCTGGAGCAGCAATCCGTATACGTGGACAAGTCCAATGGCTTATTGACCGGGAATTTCACCAGGGTCTGAATCTTCCGCGCGACACCACCGCTGTACGCAAAGCGTTTCAAAAGGACTAAGAATATCTTTGGGGCCCGAACAAGACGGTCCTTTCTGAGGCCTATCCGCTCGGCTTTGCAACCATCGGAACGGCAGCCGATATCTTCGGGCAGACACGACTGATTGGCATTTGCGTACAATAATTAGATGACGGCATCCAAGAAGTAACGCTGTGTAGAAGCGCTGGAGCCGCAATCCGTATACGTGTACAAGTCCAATGGCTTATTGACCGGCAATTTCACCAAAGTCCGAATCTCCCGCGCGACACCACCGCTGTACGCAAAGCGTTTCAAAAGGACTAAGAATATCCCTGGGGCCCTAACAGGACGGTCCTGTCTGAGGCCTATCCGCTCAGCTTTGCAACCATCGCAACGGTAGCCGATATCTTCGGGAGACACGCCTGATTGGCATTTGCGTACAATAATTCCATGACGGCATTCAAGGAGTAACGCTGTGTAGAAGCGCTCGAGCCGCAATCCGTATACGTGGACAACTCCAATGGCTTATTCACCGGGAATTTCACCAGTGTCTGAATCTTCCGCAAGACACCACCGCTGTGCGCAAAGCGTTTCACATGGGCTTAGAATATCTTTGAGGCCCTAACAAGACGGTTCTGTCTGAGGCCTATCCGCTCGGCTTTGCAACCATCGCAACGGCAGCCGATATCTTTGGGCAGACACGCCTGATTGGCATTTGCGTACAATAATTCCATGACGGCATTCAAGAAGTAACGGTGTGTAGAAGCGATGGAGCCGCAATCCGTATACGTGGACAAGTCCAATGGCTTATTGACCGAAAATTTCACCACGGTCCGAATCTTCCGCGCGACACCACCGCTGTACGT